>JACEVL010001403.1:0-36174 GCA_020284085.1 Aporrectodea caliginosa
GGTCTACGACAATGGGCCCAATGCTATTCACAAGGGCAACTCGTGACAGAGTTGCATAACTTTAATAATAATAATATTCTTTATTGAAACAATCCGGTTGACAACCGGTTATGCAATTGAAACAATTCACAAGAACACAAATGACAGAAGACATAAATCTTAACTACTAACAGAACAGACAGCCTGCAATACACGGTGCTAATAGCAGCCTAAAAAGCATATCCGCCTAAGGTACTCGAGCTCGGTACCTCGCGCTCTCTATGCCAGTGTAGAAGATCCAATGCGCTATCCCCCCGATAGCGCATTTATTGAAGGTAAAATTACCCACAAACGAATGGACAATAAGAAACAACTAATAATATTTTACTGGAAGATGGACCAGTACACAACCATGTAGCCTATTCATGACCGACCGGAGACGGGCCAGTTACATCATAATATTCATGGCCGAAACAAAATGATAAATATCTAAAATTACAAAATAAAGAATACCTAGAATAACACTAAATACGCTCAAAGCCATCCTAGTTCTAAGATTCGTATGATCTATTGCGTTTCATTGCCCATTCTGATCTCAACTCCATTTGCATCGAACTTATCGACTGGTTGTGGATTCTCTGCGATTGGACTATACATATGTACAACACACGATAGGCGGTTACTCTTTAACGGTGCTGCCTTACAATGACGATGATTAGCTTTGCATTCTTACTTCATTCAGGCTTTGCACTGGCACCAACCGAGTATAAGACAGTGGCGGAATTTCACAGCACGACTAAATCAAATTAGTTTAAATACATTACATAACCATGGAGGAAAAAGTGTCAAACACAACTGATGATTTCTTACTCCATTTCCTCTTCCATGTCGTCCTTCTTCAAATGCTCTTTTGACATGCAGTAACCAAGCAGAGCCATCGCAAGACAATTCTAAAGTAGGCAATACAATCCAGTTGATTTTACTAAAGACCTTAGAGAACAGAAAATTTGCATTTAATCTATTTTAAGATCCAACTCGTAATCACAATCGCAAACTTCAAATTTTTATAGTGCTATTCTATAGCTAGTCACAGGGCACCAGTTTATTGACGAGATTTGTGTCGTGTCAGAGAGCAGAGAATAGTATTCCGAGTCCGGTTGCCATAATTATAGACTAGAGAAAAGAGACAGAGCAGCTCTTAGGGGGTTTCGTTGAGGAAGAGAAAGCTCGGAAGGCGGGCAATCAAATGGATCAGGGAAGGAATTCTTAAAGAAGTCAGACTAATTTGGAGTTGAATACTGTGGATTGATAAGTTGGTGAGCCTGAGGCAGATGACGGCGGGTGAGCTTTGTAAGAGAAACTGAGTTGTAGGTTAACGATTGGACGCTGAATTGGATGCGTAATGATAGTGATCAACTTTCCTAGTCAAGATTAGCGTTTTCGAGTGACAACAGATCAATCACCACTCTACGGAGACTGCTCTTCTTTCTCAACTGTCTGAAATCAATTCTGCAGTCGATAACTCCGAAGTCACTCCTCCATCTCGTCAGCGTTTTTGATCATGACATACTCCTTCAACCTCATGAGACCTCTTATGGGCTCAAAGGCCTCCCTCTTCGCTGGTTCCGATCATATCTAGCTGAACGAACTCAAACGATAATTACTAATGATTCTCGAACTCATCGGGTACATGTTAGGCTGGGTGTTCCTCAAGGCTCCGTTCTTGTCCCGCTTCTTTTCATTTTATATACAGCTGACATCCCCTTTCTTTTCCCTACTTGTGAAGCTGCTGGCCATCACTTTGACGACGATGTACAAGCTTTTGTCCATGGGCCCCAGCATCACAGCTACTTTTAGTTGGATGTATTCAATCTCTTTCTAGTCACCTTCATTCCTGGATGTCATCCAATTGTCTCTCAATCAATGCATCAAAAACCCAGTGTATCTGGTTTGGCACTCCTAAACAGCAACAGAAGCTTGATTTGTCCTGCTTTCTGCAAAAATTCCGCTCTTCTCTTTCTCGACTAGTGTACGCGATCTTAGGTGTTACACTTGATAGTGCCCTTACCTTTTCAGATATTTCCAATCTCACACGGTCTTCGTATTTCATCTAAGGCGGCTCATGGTCACTCGTCGTTCTCTCGGTTCTGCAACTTTCGCCACATTAGTTCATGCATTTGTGTCTTCTCGAATTGATCACTGCAATTCCCTCCTCATTGGTCTTCCCAGAGTCCGTCTTCATCTTCTCCAGTCGGTACTAAACTCAGCTGCTAGGTTGATCTTCCTTCTCCCAGGTACCATTACATAACTACCTACCTGTTTGAACAGCTATATTGGCTGCATTCAATTCAAAGTCCTTATTCTGATCTTCAAGGCACAGCGCGGTCTTTCCCCCGAAATACTTAATGGACCTAATTCTTCGGCCTTATTCAGCTTCCTCTCACCGTCAACTTCTCTCTTCTAATAGACTTGACCTTCTGGTTCCTCGTCCTAGAACTACTTGGGCTCAGTCTCGATCTTTTGCTTCAATTGGTCCCTCTCTTTGGTATGCGCTTTGTCCTTCCGCTCGCAGTATGCAATTCTTTCTGGCAGCCTCTTCGTCTCTTTCTCTTTTATCAAAACTTGCTTCTTCAGGGGTCTTGGGAGCGCTTCTGAATGGTTTACCCTACAAGAGGCACTTTATAAATGTATAGATACAATACAGTACATTAGTAGACGAAAACGAAATCGGAAAGTCAAAATTTTTAAAGCGCTGATGTGAGGGAGTTTTTATAATGTCATCGTATGCTAAAAAAATGTACGGCTTTAACACGTAGATTCGTTGATTGAATTGCCATTAATATTCAAGTAGCCATAAAGGTATGATCCGCAAAGACAGTCGATGCTTTGAATGCACATCTTGTATAGCCTCGCTGGCTAGACTGCCAAATTTAATTGGCCCATAGCGTGTTCGAACTACCTGAACTACGGACACACTTGTAAAAGTGGATAGACCTGATAAAGCTCGAGCACTTGTTTAAGCCACAAGTGAAAATCGGCAAAAGAATGGTACAGAGATTGAACGATATTTCCGTGACAGAGGGAAAACGATGACAACAAGATGCTTTTTCAACCCACAACTCGCATTCGTACTCAATTGCAAAAAAATGACAGGCTGATCAGATTATTTTGTGAAGATGGCCTCAGTATCAAAACGGAACGGAACTCATTGACTTTCATTGAATGTCGCAGGTGTATAGAGTATAGAGTTATAGACTATAGGCTAGAAAGACAACGGCCAATATTATTATCGAGTCAAGTATTACGATTACGTTAATCCACATTCAGGTTTCGCATATAACATCACTAAATGTCACTTGAACATAACGAGCCATGGAATAGAATACAGCGCTTAATTTGTTTTCTTGCATTAACTCCAGTTTTCGGCTACACATCATCAAGTCATTCCTAATTCTATAATTTGTTCTGTAGTTTGTCTTTTTAAACTGCAACTTGTTTGAGAAATTCCGTCCATGAGACTGTCTTACCTGTCCTTGTTTCCAAAAGAACATTGCCGTTTCAGGCATTTGTTTCTGAATGCACCAAATAAATAAATACTTTCCTGAAACAAGAAAAACCGCAAGTTGTTATGGTGCAAGCATGGAACGATATGAAATGCACCAGTAAGTCAATTAAAGAATCTATGCATCTACTTTTACTTTTTCGAAAAATTCCATATAAGCTTCTGCCTCTAGCTGCTACTCAATTCAAAAATGAATCCGTAGAATTTTAGCTGCATGAGGAATTATTAATTTGCCTTACCCTTTATTCTGAGACGTTTATCCTCGTTGCTCCCTGGATCGTTGACTATACGCAGCAGGTGTGTCCGTAATTTATTCTTTTTTGAATCTTTCTCCTCCTTTAATATTAAAGCAATTTCTGATACAATAAAGCTAATTCATTTATGTTGCAATTTTTTTCTTTGGGGCCCAACAAGCTTTGAAACTTCAAATGGTAAATCGATTACAGAAGCCTATACGTAAAGATGAAAAGAAAGTGCATTATGACAATCTGCGATCATGCCTGTTAATTTCATTTTGCATTTTAATACACTACCCTCTCAAGGACACGGCGAGGGACACGATGGTCCATTTAATTAGAGTCCTGGGTATGTAGTCGAAAATTGCTTGTAACGCCTCTGGACAAGTTGTTTACGCACAGTTCCTTTGTAGTTAAATTTTAAGTTTCAAACTTCTTAGTTAACTTTTGCCCATCACTGCTAAAACCGCCGCTCTATGATTTTGAACACTTTATTTAAGTGGAAAAGTTTAAGCTTACCAGAGGTCCTTCAGGTTTTGTCAACCAGCTGCAGTTACTGATATATTCCATCATCAACTTAATGTATTTAGTCTTGCGTTTGATCAAAAGTTGTCTGAACACGTTTTCATAATCTTTCCGCTACAACCAAACATCATTTAACGTAAACGAATCGATTATCGTATACCCGGAACGTAAGAGCTGATGTGTTATTTAATACAAACTCTTGCACTAGGAGAGAGGCTTAGTTATTGGTAGAAGGTACTTAGGTAGCACCTGTATGCATCTGAAGAGTGCACTTGTATAATGCATTCCACAGAACGATGACACGCACTTTTGAAAGACATCTACAACTTCAGCAATTTATAATAGAATACTGAAAATGGCCAAAATATTCAACGCTTCACAAAACTGTTTGTAAATATTGGATCTAACATCAGGTACCAGAGAAGTAGTGTATTGTATTGTATTTGAAAATGTGTGAAGCGCCTCCTACAGTATAATACTGTTATTCAGAAGAAGGTCCATTACTCTGAGTGGAATTTAAAGGTTGAG
Source organism: Aporrectodea caliginosa (assembly GCA_020284085.1). Classification (NCBI taxonomy): domain Eukaryota; kingdom Metazoa; phylum Annelida; class Clitellata; order Crassiclitellata; family Lumbricidae; genus Aporrectodea; species Aporrectodea caliginosa. The sequence goes on from JACEVL010001403.1 coordinate 4,831, forward strand.
TTATCTACATGTAAGTTTGATGTTGGAGTTACGGTTATGGAAGACACTTAGAAAGTAAAAGAATACACTAACCATCCACTTTTCCTGTAGCAGTTGCCTGAAGTGTCTTTCGGTGTCCCAATCGGCAACCAACATATATAGGTCACTTGGTTTATTCCGCTTTGCTGAAGGAAAGATTATTAGCAGTTCTGAGTTACAATAAAATAACTGTTACGCCTAAACTACTTCTCAAGTCTACAACTCTTGTACCAAAGAATCACAGCTTTAATATTAATGTGGTGCTATTTCAAACTCGCCCACTGCACTTTCGAATACTCTTGTGTTCTCAGTATTTTTTAATAATGAAGTCGTGCTGACCTAATGGTCAATGCGACCATCTTAACATATCAAAAAAGTTCAGTCGTTTAAGTAACTGATCAAGTAAAATTACAAAAACCTTGCTCTTCTAAATTCACAGGCGTACTGAATGTCTGGACTACTCTTTAAAAGTTACCACTGAAGACGTTGGCAATAAATAAGTCTTATAGGTGCACTTTGTTGTATAATACCGTAACTCTTGATTATTGCGACGTCAATTAACATTGCAAAGCACAAGCGATGCTATATACAATTTTGTAATCACGTTACCCTACTTTGTTATGAATGTATTTACGAATTTAGACACCATGGTGCATGTTACGTAGGCCTACATCGAGAAAAGGGCCCAGAAGATGCTACAGTCATTAAGAACGAATGTCATTATAACTTCATAAGATAACTAGAAATCACCACCAACAAGGAGTCTCCATGCCTATCGTATCTTCAACATTGCCGGCTTTAGGTCTAGGCTATATACAGGCGGCTGTATAGAGCGGCATTTTTCAAGGGAAGGCAAATTCCGTCAAAATAAAAAAGAGAAAAAAGAGAAATAAAATAAATGTTTTATTTGTACTTCTTGCAGATTCTATGACGCCCTATCGCCCCCATAATTTTATCAGTTTAGAAGAATAAGTGTGCCTTTATGCATAGCAATACTCAGAAATGGCGGCAAGAATTCAAATGTTCAAAGTCACGTGAGAAGTTGATTCACCCTCTAGTTTAACTTTTCACATCAATATTTTTAAATATGAATTATATGATGCTTACTGCCGTCAAAAGACGTCAAGCCGCTTAAAAGTCTGTCTTATCAAGTCTGATGAAGGTATCACTATTTATTATTTCTTAATATCACTTTTGATGAAGATATCGAAAAATAACAACAGTAATTATATTATTTTTCGCTATTTTCACCAAAAGTAATATTAAGATAATAAAAAAGGGTCCCTACGCGGCGGCTTGATGATGATGATGATGATGATGATGACGATGATGATGATGATGATGATGATGATGATGATGATGATGATGAGAATAATAAACACTAAATTAACAATATTTACTGTAAATTTCTGCTTTTAAAGCGTGTACCCACCTTCCTTCAGACCTTGGACGATGATATTGGTGAGGCTTTTCTTCTGTCTGTCCATGATGTCGAATTTTATCAGCAGATTATTTTCTTTGTATTCTCGTATTTTTTTCAGATAGGTAAGGACATCATTGACTTTGGCCAACGTTTCATCCGGGGCTTTAGGATCTAGGTTATCTACAGCCTCCTTAGCTTTCTCCTTCGGGATTCCGTTAACGACCAGCATCTGGTGAAATATTGCATGCAATGTAATGGCTCGGTTCAGTGCTTCATTCACGTTTTTAGGTTCCTGGTTATCGACAGGTAGCTTAACGCTCTTTGCCTGGATTACAGTATAGTCCAGCATCTGCTTAAATGCTGCATCAACGTGTTTACCTTTATCAGGTTCAGCATTGGTAGCTGGATGGCTGCTGTTATCGGAAGGAGTTTTTTGGGGGCTCAGGAGTTCCTTGATTGCAACTAAAAGTTCGTTGGTTGTTTTTTTCTCCAGTTTGGCAATTTCCTCTCCAAATTGTTTTGCATCTCCTTTAGAAACTCTTTCTTCGCTCAGCAATTCAACAATTTCGAATAACAGGTCGAGTTTGGTTTCAGCCTTGATTTTAGCAATGACTTGCTGGGCTTCGTCATCAGTGGTCCCTCTTTTGACCAGCAATTCTTTGATACAATTAAATGGTTTTTCAACGATTTCTGGCAAGTATTCCAGGGCAGCAGCACTGATTGAATAGAATAATTGACACAGTTTGTAAACTAATGGTTGGGTGGAAGTGCGAGTTTATTGGAGAATAAAAAAATGTATGCCATTTTTTACGTACGTACTACTACCTACTACTACTACTACTACTGCTACTGCTACTGCTATTGCTACTGCTACTGCTGCTGCTGCTGATGCTACTACTACTACTACTACTACTACTGCTGCTGCTGCTGCTGCTGCTGCTGCTGCTGCTGCTGCTGCTGCTGCTGCTGCTGCTGCTGCTGCTGCTGCTGCTGCTGCTGCTGCTACTACTACTACTACTACTACTACTTCTGGTCGCCTGAGTGCAGATACGTATCCTTTACTTGGGATAGGGTACTCACTTCTGATTTGCGAAAATTATATCAGCTGCTCCTCCAGTTCCCTAAAAGAGAAATAGTTGGATCAACACCATGGTCTTTGACACACTGGCATGGCTAAAACTATGGCCTATCATAACTCTACGTGTCTAAAGTAATGAATTTGAAATCGCATACCATAGTAGTAGTAAAGAGACTTGACAGGTCGAATGAGGATGTCATAAAAAAGTAATTGCCAGCAGAAATTACTGTTCGTTTTGTTCGATACTTTATTATATCCATCGTATTCAACCCAACCCAATCTGACACAGTTGTGAACGATGTTTTTCGAACTGAACCGTTCCAATCCAAACTAATCCAATCAGATGGAATTTAATCCAATTTGATCTTACTCATATCGGAACTAATAAATTCTAGTTTGTTCTAACCTTTAACATTTTCATGATATCTTTCGCGCAACTTAGAGTGGTTCTGCAACATCCTGCATATACTTCCTTGACTTTTAAAGCACTCACCGTAGCAATGATGACAGGAATTTTCTTTGCCAGGGCACGTTTAACGAAGCGGAGCGCTTTGATGTTACCTCCAGTTAAGATGTAGAACAGTAATCCGCCTACAAAAATACCAAGCATACATTTATCCTGCAGGTCATTTGTTGTTTATTTATTTACTTTTAGTATTGTTATTTTTTTACCAGTTATTAGTATCTGCTATAGCGTTGATGTCTAACACGCAAGACTTCGAACTATGGCGCCCAGAACCCCAGCCCCAATCAGTTCAACAAGCAGAAGATCAGTCTCTTCAACTATTAGGTTCGTCTGTGTAAGGCACTTTTTGAGAAACTTTTAACCTGTGGATGTTGTGCGAAGGATGTACACTAGTCGTAGTCAATTCCATTCCTTAAGACCAATACCAAGAATTGCAACACCTTATGATTATTCTACATTGTGGCTCATCGAAAAGAAAGAATTGTACCCAAATATTGCAGGCCGCAATGAAAGATATGAGGAGAGACTAGTGGTTGAATGTAGGAAGGACTGCTCGTTTTAAGGGTTTTATAGGTCAGACAGGCCAGTTTCAATTCTACAAGAAGCCGATGCAGTCGGCTGGACAGAATAAAGATTTTTCTACGAAAAAAGTCCCATATCGTTTAACCGTTTAATATGACATACGGGTATTTGAAACCAGGTTGCTGCTAATATCAGAATACTACTGCCAACAGGTTGACGGCCTCCATAGCAATTTGACCAGATTTCAGAATTGTTGTTTAAATAAAAAAGGTCTATTTAAAATTAATTAACTCTTGTTAATTCACCGTAATAATTTGTGTGACAAGCTTCTAGCAAAATCTTCAACTCTTCAGTTACTTTAACACAATAAACTATTGTCAATTGTTGCACTGCATATCCTTAAAAAACTCATTTGCTTCAAATAATAAACTTTGCGACATACCCGAGCTTTCATTGTTATCATTTGTTTCTCTGATCTTCAGAGCAAACTCGACCTGTTTTCTTAGTTTACGTTCACAGCCTGAGTTCTTCTGTGTACCGTCATCGACAAGAAGAAAGTGTGTGTGATGCTGATTCAGCGAAGATCCGTGACCAATCAAACCACGTGAATGCTTGAAACAAATAGCGGAGAATCAAAACCCAACATCGAAGTAACTCACAAAAATATGTGAGCTTACTAATTCGTCAGGGACAACATACAATGTTGTTCAACCTTGCTCTTAAATGTAACACAATAATTATATGTTAGCTAACCATGCTTAGAGCCCATTTGAAGTTCAGAAAGGACGCCAAATAAATAGCGAGCTAAGTAGTTAAGAAAGTGATGAAATGGGCCCAGATTTAACCTAGTGATGATATGAGCCCAGTTTTAAACTAGTGATGATATGAGCCCAGTTTTAACCTACTGATGATATGAGCCCAGTTTTAACCTAGTGATGATATGAGCCCAGTTTTAACCTAGTGATGAAATGAGCCCAGTTTTAACTTAGTGATAAAATGAACCCACTTTGCACCAAATAAACCCCGACTCTAAGTGCAAGGTCAAGGTCACATCAAACAAGTGAGTGCTCTGGTATATCTAATTTGATAGGTAGATAAACAAATAGCTATCTCGCTTAAACTAGCATGTATACGAACGTAGACAAGCAGTCATATCAAGTCAGACGCTCACTGTACTGTAGGTGGCGACCATTTGCGCGCTTTAGAACTTCACAATTATTTAATATATTTTAATGATATTTCAATTATAGCTTGTACGCTTGTGTAGTCTATTGATGAGCCAACTTTAGTTCCTTTTAAAACAAAGAATTAGAATCCTTGGAGTTGTACTCTTGCACCACCTATTGGCGGGTTCTATTTTAGCAGTCAGATGTTTCATAAGCGAAAATAACGCTGGCGCTACAGAAAGTTGAGCTGTCATACATTTCGGAAGCGAATCGAACGTGTAAATAACGACAACACTCCCCAACACAGATGCACCACATCCAGTGAACTACACCATTATGCCAAGGCCTTTGTCAGCTTTCATTGTATATGTTGCCTTTTTAAAAATGCAAAGACTTTTAAGGGTGAGAGATTGCTCAGCAAACTTATAGTTTTCTAGATTGCAGAGACACATCAATCAATCAATCAATGAATTTCGTTTATTCACAACACCAAGCTGACAGGTCGCAACTTGTAACATGGATGAGAAAAACTTACGACTTTTATGTTGCGAAGACATGTGAAATGAAGGCTTGTACATTTAAATTAAGACTCTTAGATTAATGAAACGGCGACTTGCATGGCAAAATTGCGACTATTAAATTGCTGAGATGCATGGGATTTTAAAATTGCAACTTTGCTAACCTTACAACTTGTGAAACTTGATAAACGTACAACTTGAGTGGTTGTTGCCGTAGGCCTATACCTGAGAGGAATATAAATCTATTTTAAGCCCATAATGAATATGAATTCAGATTTAATTTGCCTCAAAAGCATAAATTTTACACTTTAATTACTTATTTGGTTCTTCGCCTTTTTGCAAGCTTTAAATGCAGTAACAAAGCTAAAATACTTTACATTAAGAAGATCTTTCTTCTCTTCAAGACATCCCCAGTTGCTGATTCCGAGAACAGTCTGCGGTACCTTGTCTCCTTTTGCCAGTCTCTGCTTCACCTCATTTCCGATGAGTTGGTCCACGCCTTTGTTCAGTCCACCAGTGATTATCCAAGCATCTAGTGTAAACTAGTTATTCTTTATTAAGCATATCATGCGCATATTGTGAGTGCAATGTCAGAAAATCTTAATCTCGGGCGTGTGATAAGTGTGTGCAAGGAGCTTCTTCATAGTCGTTATACGAAGTCAGCTCAGCAGACTCGAACCCGTTGTCGTTGAATTACAGATCTAACGCTATCGAGTGGATCATAAGGAAATTGTAATCCGTAACTTCTAAGACGCTGATAACAAATAATGGTTGCTATTACTTTTCGAATTTCTAATTTTTTGTTCACTCCTACCCTACATACATACATACATACATACATACATACATACATACATACATACATACATACATACATACATACATACATACATACATACATACATACATACATACACATACATACATACATACATGCATACATACATACATACATACATACATACATACATACATACATACATACAAAGATACATACATACATACATACATACATACATACATACATACATACATACATACATACATACATACATACATACATACATACATACATACATGCATACATGCATACATACATACATACATACATACATACATACATACATACATACATATATACATACATACATACATACATACATACATACATACATACAAAGATACATACATACAAAGATACATACATACATACATACATACATACATACATACATACATACAATAGTCATACATACATACATACATACATACATACATACATACATACATGCATACATACATACATACATACATACATACATACATACATACATACATACATACATACAAAGATACATACATACATACATACATACATACATACATGCATACATACATACATACATACATACATACATACATACATACATACATACATACATGCATACATACATACATACATACATACATACATACATACATACATACATACATACATACATACATACATACATACATACATACATACATACATACATACATACATGCATACATGCATACATACATTCATAATTATGATAAATACATACATACATACATACAAAGATACATACATACATACATACATACATACATACATACATACATACATACATACATACATACATACATACATACATACATACATACATACATACATACATACATACATACATACATACATACATACATACATACATATATACATACATACATAGTTACATACATACATACATAGTTACATACATACATACATACAAACATATATATCACAGAGTAGAAAAGGCGCTATAGAAGAGATATATGGAGATACATAAATATTTTGACACCCACAATGCATGGTATACATTCTGTACATTAGCGACAGTGTGACATATCAGATAAAGTCATCATCACAATATCCGGTCGAATCAACAATTCAACATGTCTTCTCGACAGGTTCCTGGCCCATACTCCCTTAGTAGGGGTCTCTTTCGGTCGTCTCTGCTAGATTAGTTTACACCTGGGATTTGAACCCCGGATGATGTACCACGTGACCAACCCAAACGGCGGAAATCTATATAAGTCCGCGAAGACCCAGATCAAGTCATTCTTATGGGTACCATAGCTTACGGGAATCGTTACGTGTCTGACTATGATAATCCTCCGTGAATTCAGAATACAGCTTTACTTCTTTCTTTGTATGTTCATTATGGGTTTCATTTCAATGTTTAATTATTATATTTTCATTTATCCATTGCTGGAATTCAAATCATATATTAAAATACTTTTATATTTCAGATTCCTTCTTCTAACAGCTAGTTCCCAGAGCAAGTAACATATGAACTAAGAGTGAATCCCGTAGCCTATCTAAATTAGACGACGTTCCTCCGTCATACATACATGCAGACATACATGCAGACATAGTACATACATGCATACATACATGCATACATAGTACATACATGCATACATACATGCAGACAGACATAACAGAGCATACACACTTGTTGAAGCTGCAGTTTCGACAAGATTGCTGCAGATATTCTTGATGTTCTGAACCGTTTCATTTGGTTTCGTCTCAGTTACCTCGCTTCCATTATCCTTGCAACAATCGCTGTCGGATATGACAGAAAAGATTACGTCCGGTTTAGCCATTTTCCAAATGCCATGCAGTTTCGAGAACTTTTTGACATCTGTTTTGTGATCCAGGCGGACATACTGCAAGTTTAGAAGAAGCACAAGTATTGTATTGTATTGTATCTATACATTTATAAAGCGCCTCTCACAGTGAACACCAATAAGGGGCGCTCCCAATGCAAAAGACCACGAGCGAAAAGAGTGGTCTTAAGACAGCTAAAGGAAGCACCTGGACCACCGGTTAATATTGAAGAACGAGTTGATGTAGGGAGTTGGTTCCACAGTGAAGGGCCAATGAAGGTAAAAGTTCGATATTTAGCCATGGCAGTCCTCGCTCGTGGGACAAGAAGGTCAAGGCGATCAAGTGAGCGAAGCGAAGTAACATCCACTGTGCAACGGAAACTGTTTTGCAACTTCGTACAACGTTTTATTACTAATGCCAAGCACATACAATGTATGCTATAGTGTGTGTTCGATAGAGGTAATTTGCTTACCATGTGGCATACGAGCCAATCGCGAGTCTAGGTAGAGAAGAAGCAAGGCGAATTGGTCAAGATAAAGACGTTGGCCGATTGGTTAGAGGGCTCTATCTTTAACCAATCGGCCACCTAACGCAGAGTACGGATTCTAGCCACTCCTGCTGCAGTTGTTGTGTAGGGACCTTTGTTCAGCGTGTGCTATCATGTGCTCGTCGGCGCCTTGAAATTTTGTAATGAGGACAGGGCTCTGCCTTGGTCTGGCGCTGCCTCGCGTGTGTGGCCCCTGTTTACTTACAGGAGCTCTGCTGCTCCACCCTGAGCGTCCAGCGCCGTGGTTCTCTCCGCTCCTCTAAGCAGGTTGAGCTTCTTGTTCCCCGGTCACGGTCTTCTATGATGCAGCGCCGTGCCTTTTCTGTTGCTGGCCCTGCAATCTGGAATGAAGCTCCCTGTGGATCTACGCCTAATGCATAGAGCCCTTGCGGCCACATTCTTCTCTAACCTCAAGACTGTTCTCTTTAGCCGGGGTTGAGTCGGGAGCGCTTCTGAGTAGATAATCTTGATGGGGCGCTATATAAATCTCTAAAATGAATGAATGAATGAAACATGTTACCTTCGCCGTTTTCGGCCCCTCGTTCCAGCACAGACTGTAGCGCAATTTAGTACAAGAGTTTCCTATTCTTTATCTGCTTCTGTTTCGCCAGTAATAGTTGAAGTTGTTTGGTATTGTGTGTTTTGTAAAGGTGCACAATTTATGCGTACTGCGAGTGACGTAACCGGAACTCTACTTACCTATCTTTTTATTCTTAATAGCCATTATTATACTATCAATTAGTTTAGCGAGATGAGGTACTTTGAGGAGTGAGGACGCGATGTTCCGTTGTATATGTAACATACGTTGGTTTCGTTTCCTCCATTTAACAAACAAACGAAAACGAAGAGTTAATAGAAATAGGCCTATATTAACTTAATGAAGCGTAATATGCTTACTTGTTTGTTCTTCCAGACAGCGTCGTGTTCTTCATCTTCAACGAAGTCCAGTTTTCCAAAGGCGTCGGTTGGAGAAGTTATTGAAAGGGGTTCTAACGGTTCAGATTCATTCTGAAGGGCTTTAAAGCTGTGGTCGCTCTTACTGTATCCACACTGACAGATCCTAAAAGAAGGAAAATTGCAATGACATTGCGATTTCCATAGACTATTCACCAAGTTAAATTTGAGTTCGTGTTCAAAATGTCCTTATGACTTTGTCATTCAAATTTGCAATTACTTTTTGCAGCATCAAGCCATTATTCTAGAGTTTTTCTTACCAATATTTGGTAGGGGCCTACGTTTAAGAAAAGACAGTAGTTTATTCATTGTCTCACTTAAAGCTGTTGTAGAAAAAGTTCAAACTCAGTAAAAGTTTACAGAAGTAGTGGGCGGACCCGTTTGAAAGTTGCACAAGGACAGTTGCACGCCAGGTTATTTTTTGCTCGCTAGGCCAATCGCTAAACCTGGTTCATAATTTCTTACCCTAACTCGCCATTTCTAGGAATTATCAGTGTAGGTACTCATTATCAGGTACTCTATCCATTTATGCAGCATCATCTTATCTAGTAACTTACTTACTAACATGCATGTTAGGGTGCATCATATGCCCCAAAATATTTCAAAAGAGTTTGTCTCTATTTCATTTCTTTTCCTATTACTGAAAAGGCATGTTTACCAAAATTTGGCAATATTCTGACATACACTAGGTATCCCACCCAACAACTGAAGTGTTGCAGGAGCGAACCATTACGAAAATGTCATACATGTCATACAAGTTGCACTAGGGGTGTCCAGAAATATGATACATCGTAGAAAACACCCATACTCAAGTTTTTCCCATTCTTCCATTCATTAGTTGTCTATAAATATTTTTTCCAGAATTTTAAAATGTTATCCTAAGGTGGCCCAAAGACCCCCAAACATACCCTACTTGAATACCCAGGACTGAAAGCTTGGGACTGGGAACTTGGTTCATTGTGAATTTACTCTTTTTATCAAAAAAAATTAAAAAAGAGTCCGATTTGGACGAACCTTTTGGAACTTGTTTGACTTGACAAGAGTTACATATGAGAAAAATGTAGATACCCATATCAAGGTCATTGAAGGTCATTTCAAGGTCAGAATAAACGAAATCTAGCAAAAACGAGAAAAAATGTCCAGATCTCGGCTAATAATCGCTGAAATCGTCTAGTTTTTTCTTGTTATTCTCGTCTTTATAAGGAATACTTGCTGTAAGAAACAAGGCTACTAAATGCAAGGTAATCCAAGGTTATTTTAAGGTCAAAAAGGTCAATTTGAGATAAAAATTAGAGAAAATGGCCATAACTCAGCCAGATATTGCTCTATTTGGGTGATTCTTTTACCTGTTTGCTCGTACTGATAAGGGCCACATTCCAGAGGACATAGTACTAAAAGGCTAACTTAATCCAAGGTCATTTCAAGGTCAAAAAGTAAAATCAAGAAAAAATGACCATAACTCCGAGTCACCAAAATGAAACAACATTTGGTTGAGCTACAGCCATTTCCCTTGATTTTAATCTTTTGACCTTGAAATGACCTTGGATTATGTTAGCCTCTTAGTCCTGTATCTCCTTGAATGTAGTCCTTATCCGCCCGAGCAATTAGGTAAAAGAATCTACGACCTGGTATATACATCAGTGGCACAGTAAACTCCCTGAGATAAACTGGGGCTTGACCTGGATGCGTTTCAAAGGCCGGATGGTATGATATTCCGTTAGCGGTAACCTATCCAGCAACTTCCAATGCTCGCTCCACTCGGTATAAGTGCTCCTGCTACCGTCGTATCAAAAACACTTAGCCATAAAAATTATGCAATCGCACAAGCATATTATACAGCAAAGTAAAAGCGTGGTTCTCACTCAATAACACCCTGACAAATCTCACTGCGGAATCGATTGCATTCTCGCTTCTCGAAGATCTGGCATGTCAATTCTTTCGATTCGTTCACAAAGCCCTGTCAAATATGGTAAACAGATACTATCCTTAAGTTTTCTGAATTAAAGTAATAGTATGCATTTATTCAGGTCACTTGAATTCTAATAATGATGATGGTAGTTTAAAATGTATGTAGCGCCACTTGAAGAGAGACTCATCAGAGACGCTCCCTACACGATGCAGCCAAGATCAAACAAAATGGTCTTCACGGGTTTACGGATAAAGGCCGAGATTATCATGTCTCAAGTTGTTAGGCAGCTTGTTACATGAAGATTGGCGCGACCGTAGCAAAACGTCTATGCCGGACCGTGAAAGCCCTGGTCGGCATAATAACCAGTCGCCATGCGTTGCAGAGCGGAGAAATCTGCGACCGGGGTAGGAAGATACCAAAACGAAATTACGCATAAGCATCAAGACCTTAATATCGCCTTTGCATGAGATGAAAATTTATGTAGCGCCTAACCAGTAACCAGTGCAGCTGACACGGATTTTGAACGACAGCTTCGAAAATCATTGAATGCTAAATTGTTATAATGTGCAAAAGTTTTTTCCCCAAAATGTTTGTATGTATTACATCGTTTTCCTCTAATTCTTTATAGCTTATTTTGTTGCAAGGATTGTGTGATGTTAGGCTTGACTCAGAATAGCTGTACGCCAAAGACAACTTCAGCAGAGAAGTCTCTTCTGGCAGTATTTATTTAATTAGCGGAATGACAACGGTTCATTAATCTCAGGCTATATTGTCTAAACCTCCTTGAATGATGAGAAAATCAAGAGTTAAATTTAGAGTTAACTCTGTTAACCACGTTCGTTGAGTTCGTTATTTGGCAGCCGGAAAATTTCGTCAGTTAACATCTGTGGCACAATGCAGGACAATTTATTATACGTGCCTGTGACTCTGCTCTGTATGAAGCTCAACTTAGAAGTTGTATGGAAATTACGTCGGGTTTGGGAAGAGTTAGCGTGCCATTACAAGTTTCAGGGAGACATCTAGTCCAGTGCTTCCCAAACTTTTCGGTGTCACGGACCGGCAGGAATTAACTTTCATTGTCACAGACCGGCAGGAATTTTTCCACTGCAGGAGGACCTGTGCCAAATTTATTAATTATTCTCTGTTTCGTTTTCGATCACTTAAATTCTTCAAAAATTGATTTAAATGCATGTTTATCAAATTACATGACTCTATTGCCCTTTAAATGCTATCCTAATAAGTCTTTTTGTTATGACTTTTAAAAATAAAATAGTGATTTCTTGATTCCGAGACAATTTGACCAGTTTCTTGACTCACTTTGCGGACCGGCAACTGAGGACTCGCGGACCGGCACCACTACTTTGAGAAGCACTGATCTAGTCAACACCGATCCTAGCACCAAAATTAACAACGAAACTAACACTAATACACACAATATAATACACAGGAAGAAACTTTTAGAATATCATGGAATTAGATGAAATAAGATGTTACTAAATGACAATAATTATTATGCGATTATTGAATAGTATATTTACGTTTGCTGGCATCGGATGGATGCCATTCATGTTGATGCTCATGTCTATATGATATTCGACACATCCAATGCACTTTCTGTCCGGCCGTGAGATTTCACCTGTACCTGTCAATTGATTTCAACACTTTCCAACTAAGATAGCAGTTACAAAATAAGCTCATTTAGTAAAATGCAACAATTGCATGTTTGTTGGCGTCGGTCTTTTTGATCAGCCTATTCACGCACATTTTCAAATGGAACGAAACCACATTCTATCCTTTTTTTACAGGGTGTCTTTGTCTCCGAAAGTTAAACATTGCATCAAGATTATCATCAGAGTTACTTTTTCACTATTATTAGTTTGCTTCCGTACTGACTAGTGATCAAATGAAAGTGATCGGATTAGTAACAATAGTCAATCGATTGTCTAAAGCCGAGGCTTCTGCCAAAAATTAATACTTAAAACATGTGGGGGAATATAAGAAGAGGCGCTTCTGCTCATCAATTCCGTTATGCCTTTCACTTTGTTGACTCTTCGTCTTGAAGATGTATTTTGCCGCATTTAGCAACACTGCTCAGGAAGCATTTTGAAACTACCTTTTGTAGTCATGTCTGCAGCGCTTTTTTGAACTTTATAAATAGGCTATATTAAGTGTCTTTATATACACTAACCAAGCACCAAAGCCAAGCACCCTCCGGAACGGGAGATTCTGTGGATCAGAGTGGTGGCTAGAGGGACAAGCTCTGCATACCACCCTCCGATGCCAATATATAAAACCGGCCAGATGATTTCCTGCGTTGAGGCTACTCTCGACGAAATTTAATCTTTGGGTGATAATGCGCACGTTCTCTTAGCCGGGGACTTAAACCAGCTGCCATCGGCGAAGATCCTCGCGATGGGACTGCGGACGGAATTCGAAGAACCGTCGCATGAAGGACACTTATTGGACCAAATCTACATCTCTAACTAATTTTACTCTTCGTGCACGGTTGTAAGGTCTATCGTCAAGTCAAGCACTCTACCATCATTGCAGCAACCAACTCCGCCAGAGTTATGCCTAATCTAAGAAGAACTGCCGGCCAGTTCCGTCTACGTACTCCAGGGCAATTCGCAATGCTACAAAAGTATTTAATGGACCTATCAATGGAGTTCATAATCGAAAGTTCTACGCCTGCAACTGCCTTTTAAGCCTTTTATGTATTCATACCAGTTGGTCATGACACATTATTTCCGATTAAAACAATCACAGTCAAAGACAAAGATCCATAATTTATGACGCCGATAGTGAAACACCTTTTGAGAAGACAAAACAACCTGTTCAAGCAGGTTCGTGCAGAATCTGCTTCCGCCCTAGCGGTGAGGATAAATAATCTAATTATGTGAAGGAACCCCGTAGGTTTGAAAAGACTAAGCGAGACTACCCGGAGCTATGGAACTAGGCCAACAAACTGGGTGTGATAGTCGACACAACCAAACTGTTCTAAAATGACTATGAAACATTTCATTTAAGTTATTATAAAATATTGGTTACACTGCATCTGACTCGGACGGGGTTCTTACATGAATGCTAAGAGAGGCTGCTATTGGATTAACAAAGCCTATCACCGACCTTTTCAACCGTTCCCTTATATATATTTTCGTTTATTTCTACTATTTCTTGATCAACCCTTTGCAAAACCGCTTCTTCGCCGACCAATTTGCCTTCCGGCCGACCAGGTTCCACCTCGGATGCCGTCATATACTGTATCTTATCCACAATATTTCAAAGCTTCTCAGATCCAACCAGTGTGTCCACCTAACTGCTTTGGATTTCTCCAAAGCCTTCGATACTGCCAGGCATGGTTCAATGGCGAGTTTCCGGGCTAAACTGCCACTCCCTGACAATGTCTACAATTGGGTAAATTGCCTTCCTGGATTGTCCCTAGCATCACACCAACATCCAATGGAAATATCAGCGTTTGGCGATATTAATTAATTGTTGAAGGATCGGGCGCAGTACTCATCAACTTAATCTCTGCAATTTCTAGCCTCGACCTTGCCCACCCCTTCAATCGTCTCCACAAATACACTGATGATTGCAGTCTGATAATACCAACTTTTAATAGAACTGGCCCATGTTTGACGATGGGCTGCAGAATGCAACTTGAAGCTCAATCACAAGTCACCTTGTCACCTTGTCACCTTGTGCTGTCGATTCGCTGAATCCTAGCGACTGCCATAGTCAGCCTTCTCCATGTGTTCCGATCTCTCGTCGCCTCTCTCAGTTCCGGAAGATTCATCCTCATTGTCTCGTGTATCTCCTCCATCCATCTCTTTCTTGGTCGTCCTCTTCCTCGTCTTCCCTCCCCACACGCCAGCATCATCTCCTTTTCCATGCCGTCCGCACGCATCACATGGCCAAAGTACATCATTTTCTGTCTCGCCGCTCTTTGCCTCAGTGTCATTTGTCCTCTTAGGTGTCCTATCACAAGTAATCCTGTTCACAATAATCACAATCACAAGTAATCCTGTGAAATACTTATTCTACGTCCTAGTGGGAAACGCGACCGTGCTGCGGCCCAGAGTGCTGTGCCTGGACTGGAAAGGGTCACCATTATGGTGAATGTGTTTATGGGGATTAAAGTCTCGGACACCCTATAGGCATCGGAGGCCATGCCCACCTCCTATGCAGTCAGGGGTGCCAGTCGCTTTGCATCCTGGTTGTTCATTGCTTGCGAGTACCGCCCCTTCATGATGTTGTGCGGACCACAACCTTGGCTAGGATGCTCTATGTCTCCTCGGTCTGGTGGGTTTCACCAGCCGGAGCGACCGGTTCCAGGCCGCCATGCGTCGCCTCATGCGCTTCCATTACCTTTCCGATGATACTCCCTCTTTTGATCAGCTGTGTCTCACGGCGGACCCATGTCTGTTCTTGACAGTCCTGGCCGATGGGGGGTGGTACGTTCTGCATGAGCTATACCACGGCCTCATGACACGCACGTTTAGGCCTATACCTAGGTGCATATATGTATATGTATGTGCACAATTACATACATTAGGGTGTTTTTAAGGTACATGTGAAATTTTCAACTCAAAGATTTTTTATCGGCCAGGTCAATTTATCATGCTAATTGATGTATGCACTCCATATCCGAAATAATAGCCTGATAGGTGAGTATTTAGGACTTGCTCAAGGCGACCGAAATTGTAGGAACCCGGTTGCATTATGATTATAGGCATTCTATACACGATTTCAATACATGCCAGCCTTAGACCCCTTCTTAGTGGCCGGTTCCCAACTAATAAATATTCATGATGAGACGTAACTGATCTCTTGTTGTTTATGTCTCTGACCTCGTGTTGCAAATGGCGGGTAATGTTGATTTTCATTAATGCAACATATCGCAGGTGAGATGGCAAAGTTGACTAGAAAAAAGGCTGAGATTTGGTTGATAGGCAGCACTGAAGATCACTTCGGTTATGCGAAACTACCTACACAATGAGATGTTCTAATGGTTTTGTTCGATTTCCATACACTAAGAAATCAGAGTCTGGATGACAGCGCGAAAGAAACGGTAGCTATGGTACTTCCAATTTGGGAAAGAGCACGGATTCCAACGAGGGCTAAGAATCATGTTTGGGATCAGCTACGACATCTTCATTAGGAATGGCAAAATCTAAAAAAATATTTGGAGGAAGTCAGAAACTGAAGACGGAAAACGGGATTCTTTCAGGGATTCCCTGCAGGACCTCTTTGACATTGCGCATAAAGATGCCATGACAATAATTACGATAGAAGAGATTCGGCAGTTTCTGAAAGCACATCGTGAGGAAGGACGACGTGGTTCCATGGCAGGCATTGATGTCAAACTTGCAAAGCAAGAAGAGAGAGGACTGGAAAGATCAGCAGCACTTGCAGAGCGTGAGGAACGTTATCTTGCTAGCATGATAGCTGTAGCTACGGAGGTTTCTGTGCTGGAAAAGTCATATGAGGAAGAGGCGTCATCAGATATCTCAGAAAAAGAGCCAAAACCTTCTACGTCTGCATGGCCACCAAAGCGGCGAAGGGAACAATCTCTGTAGTTACTCGTGATATTGCAGCAGCTCTAGATCGCACCAAAACCAGCAACAGGAAGACCTTTCACATTATGTCTGCTCTCGCAGCATCCAATCTATATGCAGCACCAGCTGGTGAGCTGATTATCAGTCCTTCAGCGATCCATCGAGCTAGGAAAGATAATCATGCAGCCCTAGCAGTAGAGAATAGCGAATCCTTCGATCCGAAGATTCCTCTTACTCTTCACTGGGAAGGCAAAATCATGTCAGATGTTACAGGGACAAGACGAGGGTGTGTTGATCGCATTCCAATAATGGTATCTGGCAAGGATGTGACCAAGCTATTAGCCATCCCCAAACTCCAATCTGGGACAGCTGCCGTCATTTCAGATGCATGTTTGACCGAGATCAGAAGTTGGGGATGGAAGAAAGAATCGTGGCCATGGGTTTTGAGCGTTGGGATCTATCATGCGATCAAAATGTGGCTTTTCAGACATCAATTTCCCATTCAACAACGCCAGAGCACAGAGGGGTCATCTCGACAATCCTACTCTCAAAAGGTGTGGAATAATTTACTTCGAGTGTCACTTTTTGTGAAAACAATTTACGTGAAGTACTGGTTCACCTGTACCTCACCCAATGAAACCGCAAAGAACGATCTGGAATTCTAGAAGGCAATCCATATTTACCAAGACAAGGAAGTCTCACAGGTCGCCCTAACAGCATTTTCCCTTTGGTATTAGTCGGAGACCCTGGTTGGCCTCAGCCTTTTTGACGATTCAGTCACCGTCGACGAAAAGCAGCGCATGGTCTACAGCATGCGCAACAATCAGGGATCTGATGAACCTCCAAAGAGTCTTCCTCCGATGCATAATCCACCTACAAAAGCACTACCCGACTTCTTCACCACTTCAACCACCAAAATATTCTAGATCCTCAGATTGGATGACTCATTTCTTGATCGAGACCCGCAACAATGGGAGTCTGAGCAATCATAAAGTGAGGCAAAAGACATCATATCCGCCCTAAGACTGACGAACGATTTGGCGGAGACAGAAGTGGCTCTCATGCAGTCCAGAAATGAAGAAGAGAAACAGTTTTGTTCTGCAATTGGTCGAGTACCATCGAAACAAATTCCCAAAAGCACTAAAGGGAATAAGTAAATGACAAACAACTAACAGTATTTCTTTTGATTTTGCCTTATATCTAATGTTTAAGTGCTGAAATTTGTTTTAATCTTTGAAAATTGCAATGTATCACTTTGGTCACTAAGTGATAATTCTTCCGGGGCTTTGAGCAAGTTCTAAATCTTTTCCGATTTTCATCTAATTGACAAATGACAATGTTTTTCAAGGTGGAACACAAAAACAAACTGGCCGATATTAATTTTCAAACTTTAATTTTTAGACACACCCTAACATACATACATACACACGTACATTTGTATATGCATACATAAATTCATACAAGCAGGCATGCATACGTAGGATATATACGTGCATATGTGCATACATGCAAACATACATAAAAACGTATTTACATACATTGGTGGCTTGACCTGTAAACGCAGGTTCTGTAAATATACTAGAGTCTTGCTCAAACGATCGATCTGTAAGCAATTTGAGCACACCTTCAGAACTAATTTTCTCATCATTCTTTTATAAATTAGTTCTATGTAAACAGAATAGAGGAAAGCACACATGAAAAATTTAAAATCAAGTTTAAGCTCATTATGCTAACCTGGCTTAACGAGAAACCAGCGTAAGACCGAGAATCCTCCTTAGAATTCGATACACTCACTGCATGCTGACAGACTGAGGCAACTGAGGCAATTTATTGCTACCCGTTGGTGATGTACAGAATTTCTGCCCTATGAGCGATCGTGAAGCTATGAGTGTATGTATATTTATATATCTATGTATTCCGATCTGACTGTGTGCTTCTTATAGACTGTAATGAGTATTCGAGAAGCTGCATCATAAACCATCCCACAAGAGCCTCCTTAAGTCTGCCATAAAATGTTGCAAGGCTTAATTTTAAGAGCTTCTTATTATAGGGAATGGCGCAGTTCTAATCGCTTATGAATCCAAAACCACTGAAACGCTAGAGATTACATTAACACTAGAAGGACGGCATGGGTCATTTTTGACCCATAGCGCACTTTGCGAGCGTGCCATGTAGCACCCAAGTAAACATTAAAGGAAAATATTTTATGATATCTATGGCATTGTGGTCGCAAAGGCATAGAGGAAAAATCTCATTAATAGCTGGTCAGGTATAGGAGTTAGAACAGCGAATACCTAGAAGGACGGATTGGGGTCATTTTTGACCCATGAA
Organism: Aporrectodea caliginosa; assembly: GCA_020284085.1. NCBI lineage: Eukaryota > Metazoa > Annelida > Clitellata > Crassiclitellata > Lumbricidae > Aporrectodea > Aporrectodea caliginosa. The sequence goes on from JACEVL010001403.1 coordinate 24,001, forward strand.
ACTATTACTGCAAATGCCTATTTTTCTAGTGTTTATCTTATATAAACCTTACTTATTTATGACGGCATTGCAAAACTCACGTTCTTCCCGCCATTTGTAAACAGTTTTGTTTATTGTTTCAAACACAATTGATATAAAAACAGCTTTATCTGAGGTTTATCAATACCTGCGCTAAAATGAGTTGTCATGTACGATTATATGCATACAGCAAACCAAGCCCTTCGTTTGATTCAAGAAATCGGTGAGACAATGATAGTGATGCCTCTGTCTCAGATACCGGAATATTCCGCCACGCAGCGCATGAAGAAATTACTTCTGCGGCGGAAGGTGTTTAGCACTATCTAATGACGACTAATACTGACCCTAACCGACCCTCACAACGCCTAATCTCACCATAACCGACCCTCACTACGCCAATTGATAGAAGTAACGCAGTTTGGACAGTGCGCATGCGCCGAAGGTTGCGCATGCGCAAAGGTCTTCTGTCACGGAATTATATCAAAAATATTACTTCTGGGGCGGAATTTTCCGCTGCAGAAGAATTATCCTTAAAAATACATGTTTTCTATCAATGAAACTGTCTGGGTCAAAAATGACTCATTCCGTCCTTTTTCCGCCACGCAGCGCATGAAGAAATTACTTCTGCGGCGGAAGGTGTTTAGCATTTTATCTAATGACGACTAATACTGACCCTAACCGACCCTCACAACGCCTAATCTCACCATAACCGACCCCCACTACGCCAATTGATAGAAGTAACGCAGTTTGGACAGTGCGCATGCGCCGAAGGTTGCGCATGCGCAAAGGTCTTCTGTCGCGGAATTATATCAAAAATATTACTTCCGGGGCGGAATTTTCCGCTGCAGAAGAATTATCCTTAAAAATACATGATTTCTATCAATGAAACTTTATGGGTCAAAAATGACCCATTCCGTCCTTTTAGGTGGTAGAAAAGAGCCGTCCTTCTAGTGTTAAACTTTACATTGGGGATCACATCAGCACGGTTTTCAAACGATCTCCTGGGGGCAGAACTACTATTAAAGCTATCTGAAGTGGATTTCATTCTTGCTGTCGTTCATAGCAACGACGTTGTTTGTTTGGAATAACTCAAGGATACAACTAAGTTCTATTGTCTCTATTGTCAGAAGTACAATTAAAAATAACGATTGACCTTACTCTGCAATAATAATGGAGGACGTAGTGCATGATTAGACATGTTTCCGCAAACTTTATTAGAAGGCTTTTGGCGTGAGCTGGCGTGAGGTCACAAGGGTGACAGTTGAGTGTGTTTACTGTAGACGTTGCGCATGCATTGCGACGCTTGGTGATGAGTCACTGATGACACTAGGAGGATTAGATTTAGATTTATCCATTTATTGACAGAAACCAACAACGTATTATTTCGTAATCGTTATGGTAAACTAAAAATTTCTAAATCTTTACTCGAAAGTTAAGTGCAAAGCACCAGCTTAATCATGAGCGATGCGTCGTATCGGAGATTCAGAGATTGATGCCCAGATGAGGTCCTAGTCCTGTTTGATATAAGAAGCTCTTAAAATTAAGCCTGGCAACATTTTATGGCAGAGCGGTTGCCAAGGCGGGTTTTGTTTTGGACGAGAAAGTTTCGAAGGCCGAGGCTCAGATGGGAGTTCTTTAAGAGATTATACTTCAACTTGGAATGGAAGACCTCTGGGGTGATACTCAGAGGAGCCCGAGGCAGACGACGGTGGGTGATTGGCGGTCTTGATGGAGTAACTGAAAATAATTATGTGGAATTCAATGGGAAGTTCGCTCCAGAGTCTACGCGCAATGTGAGATATGGATCGGTTGGTGAACTTGAGGAGAGTGCCTGGAAGACGAGACAGAGTGAGATACGATGATGATCGGGTAGATCGGGATGTCTGGTTGGTGATGAGTTCGTGAAGGGAGGCCTACTGTGGTTGGGGTTATTGTTTAGCCTATAATCACAATAACTCCAGTCAGGAATCAAATCAAAAATTTCAACGACTAACACAGAAGTCAAAAGGTAAACCAGAATGACCAGCTGAAAATATTTGAAAATATTTGACAGCAGTAACAATGCATTTATTATAAGTGCCAACACAAAATGTAAATTATGGTATTATAATAAACGATTGAAATTAACTATTAGCCACATGTAATTCAGGCAGCCTTCAAGTGTTTTTTCACATAGGTTAAGGTTGCGTAGATTTGTTATTGCCATTTCGAATAATATCATACAGAAGGGCCAGGACATTTTAAATAATTTAAGACTAAGTTAGTATGTGCAAAACCAGTGCAGTAATTTAGCAACATTTTAGTGTTATGACGATACACAGAATCTGATGACTATAGCAAAAAGCACAAGTCCACAAACTGAAATCTGTCTAACAGCGGTAGCCTAACTTTGTATGTTTGCATAAACCTATACACTTAATGTAGTGCCTTTTAAGAATCTAAAACGCTGCCTAGCCTGTACCGTGATGAAAGCTAGGCTCCTCTTCTGCGCTTCTGGATCGGCCAGTGCTTAATTATATCACGGCGTATCAGGTTTCGAAACGAGACCGTAAGAGTGTAAGGTAGTCAACAAATAACGAAGTATACAAAGACCTACCGATGACCTAGAAAAGCAAACGACGATATTAAGCATATAACTCAGGACTTATTATAGAAGCACAACTGATCCACGTGTGTGTTTAGCTATTCGAATCAACAAACGACGAAAATTTTATCAGCTCTTAATGAGAATTTCTCAAAGTCTTCACTCAGTAAAGAAGACATGTTAATAGTTGCAATAAAGCAATTAAAAGAGCAATTATGCTAAAATATCACTTCAACGATGCGCAGTGCAATATAATTGAAGAACAAATAGAATAGTAAACTGAAATCAAGGACACTCGTTGTTCGTTTGGTATTTCTGCACGATTTCATTTTCAATCTATACCATACGTATCCATTCCATTTTCAACTACATGTTCAGCACTTCCTGCATGTTAGTCAGTTTTGAATGTCAATAATCTTAGTACGCAAGTTTTTTCAACAATCGTAAATTCTTGTATCACATTCCCACATTAAGAGATATTTCAATTTACTTAGGATTCAAGTATAGGTCTAAGTACAGGTACTTAGTTCTCAAGTACAAGTACAAGTAGCCTACTTTGGCCTCAAGTGCAAATACGCTTCAGTTTTAATACATGTTCACATGGCTACCGTAGGAACAAGGAGATAATTTATTTAATAGTTAAGGCTAAATCAACTATGTATTAAATACATAATCTAAATTTTAGATTGGCCATGCCGTGAGATACATTTAGAATTGCTCTTGAGAAATATTGGCGATGTGATGTCACTTATAAACCGCATCGGTTTACTATTACAAGTGTTCAACAGGTGCGTTAGATTCTCAGTTCTATAAGCGCTGAGTCAGACGGTTTTGTCAAGAACAGCTCTGCTCCATTATTTTCCAGATACCCAAGAAATAGCGTACATATCAAAGTTACCATAGTTACTTCATGACAAAACTTACACTTTACAGAAGAAACATCTCTTTCACAGTAAAAGCGTCTTCATCAAAGTAACCCTAGTTCTTAATGACATAAATTACACTTTGTGGAGATAAAATTTTCCGTGACAGTCAAATGAACAAACCTTACGAGTTACGACTATAATGATAGGAATATAAGCTTATTGTAGCATTTTATTATGGACATTATTGTCGTCCGTGTGCTCCATTGTAAAAGGACAATCGGAAGTACATTCTGATTAAGAAATGGTTCATCTAAAAACCGGTATCAATAAAAGAATTGCCAAAATGTCCAAACCGTAAGAGTTAATGACTAAGAGCTAACTAGTGACCTTTCCTTGTGCCTGTAATTTGCGACTCCAGACTTTGCAACCCGGCTTCGAGATTATTGCCCGTGCTAAGACTTTCGAAAAAGAATTTGAAAATTGATACATATAGTCCGTGCTAAGATGGTTAAAAAGAAATTTGAAAATAATTTATTGTCGCCCCCTAGCGAAGATGACTGATATATTAAGCGGCTACGCCGCGTCGGCGTCCGTTTAGTAAGATTTTCTTGTCGCCCCATAGCTAATGGTCATTAAAAGTTGAGCGTAACCGAAATCCTGACTTCATGACATTTCTTTTATTTTCAAATGCTTTTTCTGCTGTTGTTTTTGGGCCCAAGTAGCATAATCGACTACTGGATCTAAATTTTTGAAACTCTCTACCTGCATATTTATGCTCGTTCTGTTTGGTTTGTTTTGTCATCTCGGCCTCAACTTATGACTTGTCTTTTTCAGTTGTCTTATCAACCACAAGCTGCCTCACTGTTTCTGGACTGATTTTCTGGGTATTGGCCTGAGGGCGGATTGATTCTATTGCGCCATCGGTTGGTGCTTTTGCACTGGACACTGACGCTAAGTAAGTTGTTAATCATACAAATTAAATAGATAAAATGAGTTTATTAGATACTGAAAATTATGGATCACAAAATAGTTGATGCTATATGCATCATACGATTCGGTTATCGAAGTTGCTAATAAGAACACAGTTAAATAATTATCAGAGTTTATTATAAACTAATATATGTGAGTCATAAAATCGGTATTACGTTGAATGAAAAAGCGTTTCTTATCAAGAGTTTCGAATAGTTTCCGTCTAAAAATGCTCTAAGTAGAAATAACAATCTAATCGATTAAATCATCAAAATATGTTACTTGTATGTGATTATGCACAGTTACATGTTATGAAAATTGATAACATTCTCAAAGACTAAACAGTAGGGTGGTCCTTAAAAATAAAAGTGTAAATCTGCTGTTCTCAAAGGTTCCATTTGGTTCCGTTCCATCCAGAAACATCAAACAAAAAGTTGTATGAAAAAATATTAATATTTAGGACTGCCACAACACCATCAAAGTTTTACGATATATCGATATACGAACACTCGAACAGTAAGAATAATACATGTAGTTGTAATCAACAATGAATACTTAAACCAGGAATAAATTCAACCACTTGTAGTAGGTCCAGGTTACAACACAATGACATTATTGCATGCCTTATTACTAGTGATTACACTGATTAGTGATTAAAATTATTTATTACAGTTATTAATATTGCTACTGAGGTACTTAGTCAATGTCAATGGGGCCTCGATCGCTTGACGGCACGCTCCTTTAATTGTTGGTGCCGAGAACGAGTTGCTTTGGATGCAAAAAAGCAAACGAGCCAGAAGCATAAGAACCAGAAGCAGATGCGCTAGGAGCGGAAGAACCAGAAGCAGAACCAGCAGCAGAAGAACTAGAAGCAGAAGAACGAGAAGCAGAAAAATCAGAAGTAGAAACAGCAACAAAAGAAACAGAAGAAATGGAATCAAAAGCAGAAGAAACAGAACCAGTAATAGCAGAGTGTCATAAAGTGGAGAGTGACAACAGCTTCCACTTTCTTACTGCAGAGAACTTTACAGCGACCAACACGAAGAAACGTGGATTCAATGCTCAACATGCAAGTACTGGTGCCATGAAAGCTGCGCCCCTATTGAGCCCGGCGACAAGCAATTTTTACTGTTATTACTGTCGTTAACAATCAATTTTTCTTACGTAAGATTACAAATGACAGTTTTAATTCATTTTCTCGTTACTGTTGTTAAATGTGAAACAAATAATTCAGATAGCTCAATTACCATTAGCACTGCCTTCATGTCAAACTTGTCCAACCACTTGGACATGAGCAGCAGTAGGCTATATGCCACTTTTGCCCAAGGTGTAGAGGTAAGAGTGGGATTTTCACTATGTGTTTGTTTTGGCTTATTTTGAAAATATTTGATCACATATAGTCAATTTTCAAGGTATTTCTGTTAGCTTTATGAGTTTCCAACATGCCTATGAAAAATTGTGGCATTATGTTATATATTTTTGAAAATTTAAAATGTGTTCTAAAAAGGGCCTCTCTTGCCCTGGTCTCCCTATTATGTAAAGTGCTGTTGATTACAATTTTACCGATGAAGAATACAGCAGGTTCTAATGGTGAAGATAAAGCACATGTTAAATAGCTGATGCAAGAGGAAGGAAGAGCAGTAGGTCCATAGTCACAACTGGAACTAAAAGGATATTGTAGTTCAGAACACAAACTTTTTATATTGAAACTTTCTGCTTGTATAATATATAATTGTATAATGTAGAATATACTATATACTATTATATAGTACCGTATGATATATTACATAATATATGTGACACTATGTGCTTAGTGTGTAGGCCTACTGTCGTGCATTGAAGATTTAAGTTAGACCTAACATTTGTGTGCTTGCTTGGATGGATTTGTGGTTATCGGTCTCAGGAACTTACGGATCAAATACCACTAAAATGCCAATAAAAATAAATAACAAACAATCAACGAGAACATAGCATTGTAGAAATTATTTTTTAGTCGTGCTTAAGTAAAATCATCCAGCCTTTCTGTTGAAAACTAAACATAGGTCCAAAAATGCGTATCAAATACTTATACTCGAAATGACGAAAATTATTTGTAAAAATCAAAATTTCAAAGACGTTGTGGCAGTCCTAGATATTGTTCGATCCTAATAATTTTTGGGCTACATTACTTTTAAACCAATTGGCACGGAATGCCGGGTTGGCGAAAGTAAACATATAAAGTTGAAAAATTTCCATTAGAGATGCGACCACCCTACTAAACAGTTATTAGACTCTAACTGGTTAATTTAACAGCAAACGACAGGTTTAAGAATGTGTCAATTCTTCTAATGGACTTATGTAGAAAATTTTGCAGTGTATGGCATCTGCTCCGTCTTTGTCAGAAAAATGATACATATGCAAACGTGGGCAAACGTTTTAATTCTGTTTGATGATAGCTAAGAAAGATTTGCATGAACCACAATTACTGGTTAAGATTTTCATGGGTAAAGTGACAAGAAGAAACCCAAGCACCAGCATGTAACTATAGCAGACTTTCAGCAATAAGATTTAGAAACATTTGGACAGACTGAACTTTAAACTAATGCATTTTATATGTAGACCTACAAATAACAATCGGTGAACAACAATGTTAAAGTTTTGTATTAGAGTAAATCAGCATCGTTCGTCTTGATCAATTCCCTTTCTTCTATGCCGCATCATTTGCATAGAACATTATGTGGTAGCGTATGTTTCTAAAAGAAAAACAACCATTAATTAGATAACATTCTTCCATGTCTAACCAAACTCCGAAATGAAGGCTTATTATATATGCCTAAATTGAATGCACATTATGAGAATAATTGATACAAATGGTATATTAACTTGTTGATAGCTGTCTGTCTGTCTGTCTCTCTCTCTCTCTCTCTCTCTCTCTCTCTGCCCTCTCTCTCTCTCTCTCTCTCTCTCTCTCTCTCTCTCTCTCTCTCTCTCTCTCTCTCTCCCTCTCTCTCTCTCTCTCGCTCTCTTTCAGTCTCTTCACATATATGTGCGAATGTATATATATATATATATAGTCGAACAGTGCGAATCAAATACGAGCAAGTCTATATTCAGTACGTGGTGTAGGCCTAATTTCATTGGCATCGCAAAATAGCAAAATAAGATTTAATGCTTGGCTAGAACAAAACAGAATGAACACATTGTCGTGTTATGCAATATGCAGCAAGAGCCGGTGTCACGAAATAGAGTATCCCTAATTAAAATTATTTCCCCTTAGCGAAATGTAGTATCCGGCCGGATGAATCTGAACGGTAGGAACTATCCCCCTTCGTGCAAAAGTATCCCCATGTGTCGCACGAGATCATCCCTCCTTCAAAAGTATGCCCCTGCAGCTTAATTACAAATTGTGCAATATAGGTCAATTTAGGACTACATGTATGTCAGTCGTGGTCATGTGCAAAGGTAATCCCGTAGTTTAGGTTGGTAAATTATTTCATTTGGTCAATTTAAAATAAAAGCCGGATTGATGAAGAAATTGTTTCCCTAAATGGAAGTGAGATTGATGAAACCATTACTTTCTGTGTTTAAATAGAAGCTGGGTTGATCGAAATAAATTTTTTTCCGCAAACAAAAGCTGGATTGATGAAAATTATGTTTCCGTAAGTAGAAGCTGGATCCATAAGAGTTCCATTGATGACAATTTTTTCCTTAAATAGAATTTGGGTAATTTTTTCATTAAATGGAAGTAGGATTGATGAGAAATGTTTCCGATTATATAGAAGCTGAATTGATGGTAGTTATCATGGTGCTAATTATGTAGACTGTTTACTTACCAACGCCAAGTACGGCATTGAAGACATTAAAATAATTTGCCAAACTAAATTGCGGGATTATCGTTGCCATACGTGGACAAAGAATCAAGTGAAAGCCAACTAACTCTCTCTCTCTACTATGTACTCAGTCTATTGCAAGTTGTGACATTGTCTAAAGTTAGCCGATTACTAATGTGCATCGTCTTCAATGCAATTAAGACACAGTTTCACGAAAAAGATGCTATTTGGGTGACTTGGTAGCTCGCGCTTGACATCGGTCGTTTTGTATCTAAAGATACATCAGCAAAGCCGCTGAAGCCATTTGAGGCAACGAGCCAAATTCAAAGGCTCCTGTGTTCTGTGTGGTGTTGTAATCTCACGCTCTTTAAACAATGCCTTGAAGTTAGTCCATTCGCATAATTAGTTGCGTGAAGGTCTTGATGCGACGGAAGTTGTAGAAAAGGAGGAAGACAAAAATAATCAGCAGTCACAAATGACAATGTACTGTTTAAGGGACTAATGTGCTAATTAGGTGACTTGTAGCTCGCGCTTGTTATCGGCCTTTTCGTATCTATAGGTACAGCAGCAAAGCTGTTGAAGCCATTTGAGGCAACGAGCCAACCTCCAAGGCTCTTGTGTTCTGGAAGCAATGCCAGTTGTCAGACTAAGAAGGAAAGCACCTTTTGTTTGCAAGCCGAATGTAAGGCATGACAATATTCTTTGTCGTTTCCATCTTCCTCAAGTGCCTTTTTTTAGCACAGTCAGCTTTTCTGAAGTGCAATTGATGCTATGCAATTACAGCATTCTTACTTCTGCAGAATCAGTTTGGGCCAAAAGCAGACACAGTTTCTGCAAGTATCATTCCACGGTGTGTGAAAGGATAGGTTAAAATTAGCAAATCTCGCAGGCATTCCTCTAAGACGCCGTTTTCTCTCCATATTGTCAATTATAATTATTAGCAAACTGATAGCGACCTTGCTACCTAATATTGCGAAGCTTACAGAATATAAGAGCGCAAACAAAATTAATTTTCTCAGGAAGCGCTAAACCAATGAAAAGCATGCAACTAAAACCGTGAAAAACTTCACTGGAAGAGTGGGTCAAGTGGGATTGGTCCGCAGTGCAATGACATAGTGAGTGTCAAAGGGTGAAAAGATTTCTTCGCAAAAGGGAAACAAGCTGACTTGAACCACTTTTGCACAAACTTACAGTCAAAGAAGCAAACATAAAGAATGAATGAAATAACTAATGCAATTTGGTATGCACTGTTTGCTATCAGTTCTATAATCAATACGTCAAAAATTCTACGCCCTGATAGAAAATGGACTTTTAAATACAGGGCTCACTTAAGGTCACTTGCTTTAAAAATTTCTGGCTTTGGATTTTGATTAAAGCATATATTTATAAATTATATGCATTAAAAAAATAATACCCTATACAGTTGCATGTCTATCCCCCGGGATATGATTTTACACGATGTTGGATAGAGATGGTTTATCCCCTCGGATACTCTATACCGGTGCATTCCATCCGGGGGGGGGGGATAAATTCATTCATCCCTCCGGATAGTCTTAGGACTCTGTAGCGACCTTTGGCAAGTTTATATGAGATGTCCTGGATCCATTGAGCTGTTGATCTAATTTTCATTGCTCCAATTCCTCCTTAGTAGGAAAAGAACTCCTCTCCTACTTTCACTATAGAAGATGATGGCTTAACTTACCTACTTTAAAGCATTTGGAACAATGGTCATGAACAACAGAACTTGCATTATTCATAGTTAAATTCCAATCAATGAAACCACCACATTTTGTGTCTATTGTTTATTCATCAACATAGAAAATTTACATTTATCCAGCGCTTTTTATATCATTTTATCAGTACTCGTGAATTAGTTGGTTCCCGGTACTTCTCTTTTCAGTCGCGTTTAAAATTCAGAGTTTCAACTTGGGCTATGATTAACGCCTCGCTACAAAAATCGGGCGACTCGACAGTTCGAAGTCCGATCAATTGACACTCTGAAAGTCGTCGACAACAGTTAATTAAGCTACAAGTTTCTACTCACTTTATGGCATCAATTTCTTCACTTGGTTGTTCCTTTTTCATCTGAAAGAAGATATAATAATTTGACTGAATAGATATGTTATTGCCATCATCCAACATACCGATGTAACACCTTGAAATTGATTGATTGATTGATTGATATCTTTATTGTAACAGCAGCAGGAAACACATTTCAGAATAAACACTTATTTAAACAACTGAACAGCAAAGCTACTGCACAAGTGGAGTCAAAAGAAAGCTATTGCTTAAAAGCATTGACCCCATCTTTTCCATAGTCAGTAGTACAGTTTCTCTTAGTTGAAACTTCAAAGTAAATATACTATACATGTGCTTCTCAATCACATGACCAAATGGAGTTTAAGCAAATAATATATTATATATAAGAAAGTCAGAAGAGTTAGAGGAAAGAAAGAATAGGAAGCAGGGATAGTAAGAGGGAGGAATGAACGGGAGATAAGTGTAGTGGAAGGGAGAGGAGAGTGAAAGATCAACTAGTGGAAGGAACGGAGAGAAGACGAACAGAAATGCAAACAACTAAGCCATATCATATTTCATTTTAGACGTTATCAGATAGCCTATGTATCTTCGACCCTGTTGGAAAGAAACTGAAGGGAATGCTTAAGATATGAACATCATTATTATTTAGAAGAAGTAGAATTGATGTAATAAAAAATGTAAACAATGTACAATGTTGCATATTGTAAAAATGATATCTTAAAGATAAATATTGTAAATATTGGTACTAATTTTAAAATAAGCTTATAGAATATATTTATTAGTTTTACAAATCTTTGCTACACGTGACGAAAATGTAAATAAATTTCGTGATTCATTTTAAAATGTTATTGTTACATGAGATGACTAACTTTCTTGTCAAATAGCTTCACTATGTGTCTCCCCAATACCAAATCGTCGATGTCAACAGTTTCAGATTCCTTTTGAGGCCTGTACATATCACATTATCACAAGGATATTAATTTATAAATACTACACCAATAGACAAATAATCTAGAGATGCGAAAGGTCTTTGGTACATTGGCGTCTATTGCTCTTGAGAGGGAGGAAGTTTTTTAACGACTCTGTATGATAAAAAAAAGACCGTTAGCAACGCCCTGTTCCTTTATCCAGTCTCTATAACACGCTGTTGAGATTTCAATTTATGTGCTAGTAATTCACAGTCTTTTAGAATACTTTAATTATCATATAATTTTGTTGCCGTAACACAGTCTGCCATGCAGTTACATTTTTTCGATCGTCCAAATAATGCTAAAGGGCATGCCAGGATGTCATTCAAAATTCTAATCGAGTCAACTTACAGCGCCGCAATAACTGCATACAAGGCATTATGGAATGGTCACTGTGAGGAAATAGCAGTATCTTTGGAGCAGTTTGATCGACAACGGTTGAACCGTTGAAGGTATCAAAGTGGAAATGACTGCAAGGGGCATATCCCAGTAGAATAGATGTATAGCCAAGACAGACAGATGCTTTCCTCTTCCCAAATCCCGCCTCATATCACAACCAGAGAAAACGTTAGATTGCTTTATCGCCACGCCATAGCGTTGTACACACAGGATAGAGCCACCGTGGTAACGACCCCTCTGTTTGGGCCTTGAGCAAAGTCGATTGATGCTTGCAAATTAAACAGTGGTTTTGCACGAATAAAACAACCAGCCTTTCAAATGCCAGATGGCATTGGTAAATGAGCAGTAGAACCGACGGGACCCTTGTATGGCTGCCATGCAATTAAACTCGACTGTTTTAATAATTTTAACCGTCTATACTATGTCTTGTAATCATACTGCGTTCAAGTCAGTTTGAATCATTAAACGAAGATCATTATATTATTATTAATAATAAAATATACTTGATAAATTCACCGCAA
>JACEVL010001404.1:0-12500 GCA_020284085.1 Aporrectodea caliginosa
AAGCAATTAATTTAAAAAAAAAAAAAAAAAAAAAAAAATAATAATAATAATAATAATAATAATGATAATAATAATAATAATAATAATATTAATAACAATATTATAATATTATAATAATAATAATATAATAACAGAAATAATTGTAGTTATTATTATTATTATGTATTATTATTATTATTATCATCATCATCATCATCATCATCATCATCATCATCATCATCATCATCATCATCATTTATTTATTTATTACAGAAATAATAACAGTACTAATACTAAATAAATAATAACAATCGTAATAATAATAATACTTTTTCCCTGCCAGATATCAACGAGCAATGGCCTTTACACCTGTGTTCCACCGTCGCCTTATTTAAGCACTAAGAGTATAAATATATTAATTAATTAATTATAAATAGGCCTATGCGTCTATGCCCTTAAACCTAATGCATGTTCCACTGTTGTTTCTGTGTCAGATCTAATCCACTACAGCGCAAACTAAACCATCCTTTCCCGATTCCGTGTGAACGAGAAGGATCTAACCTTCCTTTGATGCTTAGTGTAATTCTTATATAAACATTTATCACCTGGCGAGGTGTATTAGTTGTCATTCGCTGTCAGCAGCAAGAATTTTCTGAGATTTGGTTCACACATCAAAGTAAAAACGAAGCTTACGTTGCTTAGGCTACTACGCTGCACTCGTTAGCATCATATCCACAGGTCAAAAGCACCGCCCAGTAGTTATTGCTTTCCATCCATCCCGCATTTAGAAAGCTACACATCCATCCCTCCAACCGTCCATCCATCCATCTATCAATCCATTGATCCACTGATCCATTGACCTAACCAACCATCCATCTGTCTGTCCGTCCGTCCATCCATCCAACCATACATCAATCAGTCCGTCCGTCCGTCCGTCCATCAAACCGTCCACCCACCCACCCATCCACCCATCCATCCATCCATCCATCCATCCATCCATCCATCCATCCATCCATCCATCCATCCATCCATCCATCCATCCATCCATCCATCCATCCATCCATCCATCCATCCATCCATCCATCCATCCATCCATCCATCCATCCATCCATCCATCCATCCATCCATCCATCCATCCATCCATCCATCCATCCATCCATCCATCCATCCATCCATCCATCCATCCATCCATCCATCCATCCATCCATCCATCCATCCATCCATCCATCCATCCACAGCAACAGCAGCAGCAGAACGTTCAAGACACAAACCCTCTTAATACGAAACAGGTTACAAAATCCAGAAGAGAAGGAATGATCAGAAGGATACTGCGGATCACGATGCTGGTATAGACAATGACTGAAAAATGGAGCAAACCTGAGACTATGACCTAGAGAGTGACCTTGCTCCGAAGTTGGAATCTGGTGAAGGACAGAACACCCAAAGAAATTTGACGACCACAGATCTGTTTCACATATACTAGTCTACAAATCGAAATAATACGATTGTATCATGCAATGTATTTCCTTCATTCTAATGAACGCTCAGAAGTTCACACGACCATACGACAGAGAATCAGAGGCGACAAGCAACTGTACGCAGAGGCGCAAATCTATACATAACTTTGGGGGGACAGATTCTACGAGGGCCGGATTTTGGGGGGGCTTAAGTCAAAACTTTGGGCGGAGGACAGTCCCCTCTCTGATTTACGCCACTGACTGTACGCAAAGGACTTGCTCAAGGTCACTACACAGTGACTGGAACCCGTGCTCCCCGGGATAAAAGCAACTCTGCGTAAAAGACTTGCTTAAGGTCACTACACAGTAACTGTGAGACTCGAACCCATGCTCTCCGGGTTAAAAGCCGAGCGCTCTATCCAACTACCACCGTGTCCCATCGAAATGAAGCGAAACAATTCAATTTATGGAAACTGCAACTTCTGCCAGTCAAACGAGTCCTTTGCAAAGAAGCAGCAAAATAGCCGAGTACCAAGCAACGCCTGCATACGAATGTCGTTTTCAGACCATAAAGTGTCTTCAGCATTGACTGAATGGGTCCGATGATCCCAAAGTGCTATTAACATCTGACTGACGATACGCGACATTCGCACGACAAATATCACCAGTGCTCCTTTGTATGCATGTATCACCACAATATTTATATAAAGCATTTGTTGGGTCATTTGACCGAACACCACTTCGACCCGTCCGTCATCATCCAGACGGAAAATGATTCCATCGTCTAAATGAGAATTTTCCGAGAACCCCCGAAGTTGTCATTCCCCCTTCTACGGGTGGTACAGAACCGATAAGTTGATTACCCGGTCATTCAGACGGCTACCATCTAATCCAATCACGACGTCTCTCTGGTGTCCGTAATGCAGCAGAAGTCCTTCGGATGGATACATCGGTGAATCGGTCGTCAGCTAATTCAATTGCGTGCGGAGGGATGGCAGTGCCATGGGTCCCGAATAATTGGTCGAGGGGAGAGAAGCACCAGACGGGTGATGCGTTACCTCCCTCGAGGGGCGTAGGATCGCTGCTTGCACCCTATTCGCTCCTGTATTATTACTGCGTATAGGGAATGATCTCAATGAATGGGATAAACTGCCGTTTCGGTACATGACTTCTTCGTCAGTTTGTTTTAAAATACATCATCTTCATCGTCCCATCGTCATCATCATCATCATCATCATCATCATCATCATCATCATCATCATCATCATCATCATCATCATCATCATCATCATCATCATCATCATCATCATCAACATCATCATCATCATCATCATCACCATCACCATCATCATCGTCATAATCATCGTCGTCGTCATCATCATCATCATAATCATCATCATCTTCATCGTTATCGTCGTCATCATCATCCCCATCGCCGTCGTCGTTGTCGTCGAAAACGATGTCATTGTCATTCACCACCATCATCGTCATAGTTGTTGTAATAATCGTAAATGTCGATATTTCTAGTCGTCAGTCATCAGCATGCCTCATCAACTTGCAGCTTCATCTTCGTTGCTATCGTCTTCAACGTCACCATCGTCTGCGGAGAGTACGGGTTAGAGCCCCTCTGTGACGGTTACTGTGTAGGGACCTTGAGCAAGTCCTTCACTCAGTTGCTCGGGGCAATCGATTGATGCTTGGTCGTTAGGTAGTGGCGCTTATTAAAATACATAATAATAACGACACTGGTGATTACGACAATAGCAATGATAATATTAATAATAACGATAATTTAGAATAATTATAATATGTTGATTTAACGATGTTTTCTTCAGATTATCTGGAACCAGAGGACGTGGAGGAAACCAGTTCATCTGACCCAATCGATATAAAACTGCCAATTCCAAGCGGAATTCGCACTCCCGATAAGCCAGTTCCAAATTCAATAGCGCTTGAAATGGCCCGCCAAGACCTACCCAAAAACATGGATCTTAAACAGACTATTACGACTAAAGTTCGCACAGAAGGCAAGAAAGCAAAGAACGGGGATGTCGGCCAGGTCAAAGGTTGGGTGGAAAAGGGTCAGGTCAACCTGAAAACTGTAGCAATCAACGTACCAGCAACGATTAACAACGATGACGAAGATATTGCGGCCGGAAGCGGAAACGACGGTAGCAGCAAAAAGTGAATTCAGATCGGAAACCCAATTAAATATTTACCTATGTAGCCATAGCGTGATTTTTTCATTATGAACCAAATAATTTTTTACTCTCTAGACGTCTACGTATTGTAAAACAGCATTTTCATCTTCGTGTATAACTCGGTTGTGAGATCATTCTATGTCGCTTGAATTCTGTCTAAGGTCAAACAACCACGAGCCAAGTATATCGATACTTTGGTTGATACGCACGTGACGAAAACTGCTTTGAACTGCTGACGAAGAGAGAATGAGTTTATCTGCGAAAGTTTCTCTGTTTCGGCTTATGTTCTAATCGTTGTACAATAATTTTTAATGTGGAAATTGTGCATTTCAGCACGAGCGCTTAGCATCCGATATCCCTGTCGTTATAGGCCCTATAACTTTTCCTTTTCCTCGATATTCCACACAACTCAAACGTCTGCAACTTATCCTAAACTCACTAGCCAGAACTGTCATCATAGCGCCCAAGCATCATCATATCACTTCTATCCTCAAATAATTCCATTGGCCAAAAATCGCAGAGGGAATTAACTTCAAAGTCCTATCACTAACCTACAACTCTCTACAATACTCGCAGCCCAAAATATCTTCACAGGCTTTTCATTATACAACCAACCCGCTCTACCTGATCATCCTTCGGTCTCAGTCTTTCTCGACCCCCCGGTCACTACTCATCTCAAGTTCTCCAATCGAGCCATATCCAACACTGCGCCACATCTCGGGAACAATCTTCATCCTGAATTCCACACTTTTCGTTTCCTCCACATCATTGCCAATCATCTGCCTCAGGCTCCTCTATCCGTTACCATTCAGGCTTTCCACTCAACACTGAAGTCTCACCTCTTCAAGAATTCATACCACGACTCATCTGGCCCTTCACCTTCCAATTCTCGACCCAAACGACACCAGCCTTAACAGAATGATGCTCCGCCCTCTCTGATCCTCTGGCAACCGGACTTGGACCTCCTTTGGACTACTCTTTTAGACAACCCCTCTGACTCGAGGCAGCGTTCGTGAATAAGCTGGTGCCCTGCGCTTGGCTTTCCAGTGACGCTTTAGAAGCTTGGAGTTTACGATTACGATTTCGAACTAATGAACAGGCCACTACTTGCATAATTGTTGCTTTGATCGTGAAGTTGTAGGCTTTCGAAATCATTACAGATGCTCACCCTTGAAGGATAGTTTCTGTCACTGGACACGTTTTGTACTATTTCTCTGATTTTAAAATAAACTTTTACAGCGCCAATATAAGGCTTAAGAGTCTAGTTAGTATGCTATTGTGAACTGATGTTTTGCATATATAATGAGCACAGGTGTTCTTTAGGTTGATATATATATATAATGTGTATTCGATTGTTAAGCGTTTTAGTCTTAGGCCTTAGTTGCGCTGTCGGCTGGCGGCGCTTGGCCTAAAGTAGCCTAAACTTTGGCTGACGACAGATTCTCTGCACGTGCAGTTAGCGCGCCAAACTTAGAAACTGCTGATGACAGTGAATTTGAACAATACAGTGTAGTAGTTGGTTTAATGCAGTAGAGAGCTGTATGTTAGAAGTTACCGTTGAGTGGTATTGATAAGAACTTTGATTGTACGTTTGAAATAACTGTGTTTGAAGAAAGAAGAAACATTCAAAGAACTGTGTTAATTTAATTCTTAAACAGTTAGAAGACGTTGAGCAATTTATATGTAGAGATAAGGAAAGTTCTTGAGGTAGGTCACAACTAAGAAAGAAAAGAGTTGGTGACATATTTGGTGGCAGCAGCGGTGAGATTCGAAACAACGTCTGGGATTCGAAACAACGTCTGGGATTCGAAACAACGTCTGGGATTCGAAACAACGTCGGATTGAATCGAAACAACGTCTGGTGAATATGCACTCGAATCATTGGTAAATCAACGAAAGCCTCAACGACAAAGGTATAAAAGTTGGTTGTTATCAAACAAAGAACAATCCCCAATACTTCAAACACAAAAGAAAACTCGTGTTTTCCAGAAAGGAAATCACACAAGTAAAGAAGTAAGATGGAGAAATTAAGTGTCAAAAAACAAGCAGAATTGAAGAAGATGTCTTCTGAAAGATTAAAACAGCGCTTGTTAAAGGCTGGTTTTGAAGAAGAGAAACTGGAAGATATGTCACGTGAGGACATGTTAGAAGCGCTAGCTGAAGTCTGGCTTAAAGAAGAAGAAGCGGAAGAAGAAGGTGCTGTCGGTGGTGCTGTGGAAAAGGTTATTGAGAAACCACCTGGACCTATGTCTATGGAGATGATGATGCAATGGATGATGATGACAAGACAAGAAGAGAAAGAGAGAGAGGAGAAACGAAGACAAGAAGAGAAAGAAATGCGACAGGAAGAATTACGTCTTCAGAGAGAAAAGGAAGAGAAGGCAGAACGTCTTCAGAGAGAAAAGGAAGAGAAGGCAGAACGTCTTCAGAGAGAGAAAGAAGAGAAAGCAGAAAATGTACGACAGGAAGAATTACGTCTTCAAAGAGAGAAAGAAGAATTGCAAAGGCAGCAATTTGAAATTCAATTAGAGCAATTGAGAAAAGATCGAGAAGATGCTGAAAGGAGAAGATTAGAGCAGATGATTGAATTTGAAAGGGCGCGGAAAAGTGACGAAGAGATACGTCAGCAACAGATTGAAGAGAAGAGACTACGTGAAGAAGAAAAGGAAAAAGTACGAATTTCAGAGTTGGAGCGAGCAGAACAGGTTAGACAAGAAGAACTGAAATTACAGAAAGAAAGCATGGAGAAGGCGGAAGTGGAAAGACAAGAACGTTTAAAGTTGGAACAACAAAAAATAGCATTAAAAGAAGCACAACTCAAAGAGGAGAAGCAAAATAGAGAAGCTCAAGAGCAAAGAAGAGAAGAAGAACGAGAAGAACAGAAAAGGAAACAGGAAGAAAGTGAAACGATGGTTTCGAAAATAAAGAAAATTGGTGATGCCATGAAACACGTGTTACCTAAAATGCCAAACGATATGATGGAGGTGCCATTATATTTTGAAACGGTTGAGAATGCGTTTCGTAGTTTCAACGTGCAAGAACAATTCTGGGTGAAGTTACTATTGCCATTGATGACTCCGAAAGCTAGAACTGTTCTAAACAGATTGTCATTCGATGATTTAGACGATTATGAGATCGTGAAACAGCACTTGTTAAAAGAATTCAAGTTGACACCGAGAGAGTACAGATCGAAGTTTATTGATGCGAAGAAGACAGCTGAAGAAACATATACAATGTTTACAGCAAGGCTGAAGAACTTGTTGAACTATTATGTGAAAAGTCGCAAAGTGGATAAGAATTTTGAGAAGCTGTTTGATTTGTTAGTGGCGGATAAGTTGAAAGAATCACTACCACCAGGTCCACTACAGTTTGTGTTGTCGAAGGAAGGAACTGATTGTTACGAAGCTAGTGTTGTGGCAGACCTAGCAGACATTCATGTTAATAATCGAATTGGTTTGGCAATTCCGAATAAGACAAGTTTTGGTTTTGTACCCAATGTAAAAAGAAATCAACAGTTCACTCCAAATTTTGGTTTTCATTGGAAGAGCAATCAAGAAACAGGAAATCAGTTCAGAGGTGCAGAAGTGAAACCAAATTCTCCGGTTGTTCACGAGAATAGAGAGTCGATGATGACCAGACAACGTCCGGTATATAACAAATCACCACCAAGGTTTGTCGCAAGAGAAGGCAATGCATCGTTTACTCCATATAAGAGAAAAGAAAGCATTGAACAACGAGGTGCAGTGGTGAAACGTTGTCACAACTGCGGATCAGACAGGCATTTAATGAAATTCTGTCCAGTTCCTGTTACAACCTCAAATTATGGAAAACAAGAAAATTCGAGGGTGAATCGAATTCAAGTGGTTGATAATTCAGAAAGTCAAGCCACAGAACATCGGTCTCATTATTCTGAAGAAACTGAAGTAAAGTCAGTGATGAAATGTCACCTTTCACCTGATATTCAGAAAGAAATTCTATTGCACAATGGAATGCAGAAAGAAATGGCTGGAAAAGATGAAAGTACAACATTAAAGAAAGTGTTATTACAGTACGTCGAGGTAGAAATTCGTGGAACAGCAGGAAAAGAACCAATAAAAGTAAAAGCACTGATTGATTCTGGAGCAGAGGTTCCGGTGATTAGTGAAGAATTACTGGAAGGCATGAAGGTGGAGCAGATTGGAAAAGTGAACTTACAATGCGTGGCAGGAGATGCCATTCCTGCAAAGTTGGTGAAAGTTGATGTAAGGCTGTGTTGTAACGATGTGGAAGAAGAGGTAATTCCGCATAAAATCAAATGTTCACTTACACCTTATGTAACATTGATGTGTGCTAGTATTGCAAAAATGGGAAGCACAGAAAGATTCTTGTTGCATCCAGAAATCATTGCAGAACTTAAAGCCGTGCCACAAGTGAAAATGATACAAGGAGATGTGCAAGCGAATGTAACGACGAGATTGCAGAGTCAGCGAAAGAAAGTGATAGAAGTCGAAGAGGAAAGTGAAACTGAAAGTTCAAGCGAAGAGGAAAACGAAAGTGATGATCAACAAAGTTTAATGCAAGACGGTATAACAGCAGAGATGAGTGAACAAGAGATGGCTGCATGCAAGAATGGTAATCTAAATGAAACGAAAGAGGATAATGATTGTGATGTGGCGATAGGAGATTTGTTTGAAGAAAATGAGAAAGATGAAGAACAACAGATGCAGATTGCAGACGCAAAGAAATTCGAAGAACAGCAGAGACAAGATGAATCATTGAAAGCATGGTGGACGTTAGCACCAGATAAAGAATCTGAATTCTGCGTGGTAAATGGCTTACTGTACAAAAGATATCGAATATTAGAGCAAACGATATATCAATTGGTGTTACCAAAAGAGCGACGAATGAAAGTGATGGAGTTGGCTCACGAATCAGTATTTGGAGGACATCTTGGAGAAGAGAAAACTAGAGAACGAATAAAGTTGTCTTTTACGTGGCCAAAGATGAGAAGAGATATAGTGAAATTTTGCAAATCATGTGAGAAATGTCAATTAAAGGCAAGAAGTTTGGTGATGGACAGGGTTCCTATCACTCCAATTCCAAGAGAAGATGTGGCGTTTAGAAGAATTACGGTGGATTGTGTAGGACCAATCGAGCCAGCATCTGCTGCAGGTCACAAGTACTGTTTATGTATTGTCGATTCTTGCACCAGATGGCCTACAGTGTTTCTGTTGAAATCATTAACTGCAAAAGCTGTATGTGATGCTTTGATGGAGTTGTTCATGAACGTTGGTGTACCTTCAGTGATCACAAGTGACCAAGGAACAAATTTTACTGCGAGTCTGACAAGAGAATTTCTGAATTTAATGGGGTGTAGTCCAAGATTTGACACGCCAGGTCATCCAGAAGCAGCTGGATTAGTAGAAAGATGGAATCAAACATTCAAGAAAATGATCCATCATGTAATTGTTGACAATCCAAGGCAATGGCACAAAGTAATTCCGTTTACAGTGTGGGCATTACGAGAAGTACCGAATGCAACTACTGGAATTGCTCCTTATATGTTGGTGTATGGAAAGATTCCGCGTGGACCACTGGCAATTCTAAAAGAAAGTTGGACAAGAGAAATTAATTTACCACCTCATATTGGAATCCAACCAGAAAAGTACTTGAAAGACATGAAAGCAAATATGGAAAAAGCATTACTGTTTGCAGAATCATATTCACGAGAGAAGCAATTACAGTATACGAATCAATACAACAAAAGAGCGAAACATAAAGAATTTGAACCGGGTGAAAAAGTTATTGTGTTGTATCCGACGTCAACAAATAAACTGATTTCACGATGGCATGGTCCATGTACTGTTATACAACGAAGGTCCAAGTACTCTTATTTGATTGATATGGGTGACGATTGTCGAAAGATAATTCACGCAAATAAAATCAGAAAGTACATTACAAGAGCAATGAGTTGTGGACTAATCGTTGAAGAAGATGAAGACTTTGGTTCAGTGGTTGAACTGCTGACAAAGAATGACTTGCAAGATGAAAAGAATTCACTGAATCTTGATCCTGAACAGATTAGTCATTTAACATTATCTCAACAAAAACAATTGCTGGAAGTACTGAACAAATATTCTGATCGATTTTCTGAAAAGCCTGGATTATGTACATTGGTTGAACATGAAATTGAACTGAAACCGGAATTTCGTGAAAAAGAATTTATGGCTTACCGTATTCCACTCATCTATCGAGCAGAAGTTGAACGACAAATTAAAGAAATGCTTCAAGCCAACATTATAAAACCATCTTCGAGCAGAATGGCAAGTCCGTTGGTAATTGTTAAAAAGAAAGACGGTTCTCTGAGACTTGCCTGCGACTACAGATACATTAACTCGTTCACTGTGGATTGTAAATATCCGATGCCGATTGTAAAAGACGTGTTGCACAAAGTTGGAAAATCAAATGTGATCTCGATTTTTGATTGTCGAAGTGCTTACTGGACTTGTCCTGTTAAGCAAACTGATCAATGGAAAACTGCTTTTGTTACTCACAATGGACTGTACGAGTTTACTCGTGTTCCGTTCGGAATGATCAACTCAGGAAGAACATTTGTTAAAGCAATTAACATGGTTTTACAGCCTATAAATGAATTTGCTGAGCCCTATGTAGATGACATTGCTGTGCATTCAGATGACTGGAAGATTCATTTACAGCATTTAGATGCATATTTAATGCAAATGAGACTGCATAACATTACTCTGAACTTAAAGAAATGTATCTTTGGTAAGAGTGAGGTAAAGTTCATCGGTCATGTGGTTGGTTCTGGAACGATTCAAATGAATCCAGATAGAATTGAAAGTTTAATTAATTTGAAAACCCCAGAAACGAAGAAACAAGTTAAGCAATTGCTGGGATTTTTTGGTTACTATAGACAGTTTATCAAAGATTTTGCACAGATTGCGAAGCCTCTATCTGATTTGACAAGCAAACATGTTTCAGATAAGATTGATTGGACTGATAGACATCAACAGGCATTTAATTTACTTAAAGATGCTGTACGCTCTAAAGTTGTTTTATATGTTTTTGATGTTGGAAAACCTTTTAATTTGTACTGCGATAGTAGTGATTTTGCAGTAGGAGCTGTGCTAACGCAGATGGATGATAAGGGAATAGAGCGCCCTGTGTCATTTATAAGTCAGAAATTGACTGACACCCAGAAGAGATGGGCAACTGTGGAGAAAGAAGCCTATGCTATTGTTTGGGCTCTAAATAAGTTGAAAGAGATAATAATTGGATCTAAAGTTCACATCTTTACAGATCACAATCCTTTAACTTATCTGACTGAATCTATGTCTAAGTCTGCTAAATTGGTGCGTTGGGCTTTGGCACTGCAAACTTTTGATGTAGAAGTTAATTATAAGAAAGGACGATTAAATGTTGTAGCAGATTGTTTATCTAGATTATAAGATTGTTTATTTTACTGTATTATATAGTATTAAGTTTATTGCATAATTTAGTACATGATGATTTCGCAAATTTTTAAATTTAATTTGCTCAATCCAAAGAAAGGGAAGGAGGTAATGTGAACTAATGTTTTGCATATATAATGAGCACAGGTGTTCTTTAGGTTGATATATATATATAATGTGTATTCGATTGTTAAGCGTTTTAGTCTTAGGCCTTAGTTGCGCTGTCGGCTCGTGGGCGCTTGGCCTAAAGTAGCCTAAACTTTGGCTGACGATAGATTCTCTACACGTGCAGTTAGCGCGCCAAACTTAGAAACTGCTGATGACAGTGAATTTGAACAATACAGTGTAGTAGTTGGTTTAATGCAGTAGAGAGCTGTATGTTAGAAGTTACCGTTGAGTGGTATTGATAAGAACTTTGATTGTACGTTTGAAATAACTGTGTTTGAAGAAAGAAGAAACATTCAAAGAACTGTGTTAATTTAATTCTTAAACAGTTAGAAGACGTTGAGCAATTTATATGTAGAGATAAGGAAAGTTCTTGAGGTAGGTCACAACTAAAAAAGAAAAGAGTTGGTGACAGCTATGTTGATCAATCCTTCTGCAGAAACTCTGAACGAGTACGATTCAAACAACCAGGTAAAGAGGAAGACTGATCAAAAGCGCTATTAGTTCCTAATTGAATATTAAACTGATTTTGCTTTTGAAAGAATAAGAACACGATTAAATACGGGTACAGGAACAAGCTCAATATGGGTTCGGTCTAAATTCGGAACACGTTTTGCTTTAGAATCTCAGTTACTGAGTTTAGTATCGTGAAGTGAAATTTTTGTGATGCGCTTTTGAACGGACCACACAACCAACGTTTCTATCGTTTTCTCACAAGCAAATATTTCCCTTTAGCTTTGCATGAACAACGTTGGCCAATATTTATCAGAGAGACACAATAATGCAACTTCTTTCTTGCATTTCTTGCCAGCTTATCAACGTGTAAGCTATATATGGCCCTATGCAGAAGGCCTGCGTGTACGTAAATTCTGCCTACAATTATTTAATAATCACGCGGAATTCATGAGCAGAAGGCTGAACATGGAATCGGTTGCACATAACATACGCAAGAACGGCGGTTGTCTAAACGCAGCAAAGATATCCTTAACCAGTATCAGATAAGCGAAGGAGTACATACGCGTAAGTGTACTGCAGTAAAGATGTAATAGTGTTTGGAGAAACACTGAAAGGGAGTGGTAGTTTTCGAAGTTTATGTGACCTAGGCCGAGATCCGTTTTGTCACTTTCCTGATACTACAATTGGTCCTATGTACTATTCTCTGAGGTTTTACGGGGTATAATTATTATGTGTTTCACTGCTCTACTAGAATGACACGAACTCAGTTATAAGTGGCATTGAAATGAGCG
>JACEVL010001404.1:17500-42738 GCA_020284085.1 Aporrectodea caliginosa
CTTTCCCAAGGTCTTGGACGCTGGAAATTGCACTGCGAGACTTGCCGTTTATTTCCGAGGTCGCACAGATACTATTATTTATGTACACTGCTTCGCGACATATAGGCACATGTGCGCAGAAACTAAGGACAGTAACATGGAGCCAGCTGAGCAGGTTCGAACCTGCAACCGATAATTTGCGGATGCAGCACGTGTAATGTAGATGTAAAGCGTGTAACATGCAAGATTATAATTAACTAGAACTTTCAACTTGACGAGTCTTTTTGTTCGCTGGACTGAGATTCTGGAACTTCTCCCTGTGTCTGTCTATTCCTCTCATGTCATTCAGTTCTCGGCTAAAGACTCATCATTTCACATTTCTTATAAGCTGTCTGTCTGCACTGATTGCACTGAACTTCTGGAAAGTGACCTCACTGCAGTTTGGTTTGGTGCGCCATCGGTTGATCTTTTGCACATTAGATATTGGCGCCATAGAAGTTACAAGTGAGCAATAAAAATTATTTAAAATTCGAGTTAAATGCAGTGGTTGCCATCACGTTATAGTTCGGTGCATAGCTGCTCATGTGATCTGACCTAACACGAGCTCAAGTACGTAAGCACTTAAGCGCAGTCGAGAGACTAAACAATGGCGCTACAAAAATGTTACTATTATGCGTCACACGATTAACAAATCCTCCATAAAAACCGTCGCCAAGATTGATCAATTGGTCTCATCTTGCCCGCGAAGTCCATCAACCATGGCTGCTTTTGTCGGCAGCATTCTTGGTCTTGAACAATATCTTAATATGACAGATCGCGGATGATGGACTGCACGGTCTATCAAAAGTCGCTGTTGACAGACGTCCCTTGTTGTGGTTGATAAACCAGAGGAATGTGTATTTGTGAGGCAATCCACAAATTGGACAACAGGGCAATGACATGACCCGATAATATCAAATTGATTGTTACGCTTTTAAAAGTTTTAACACCAAGACAGTGAGACAAAGAAATTAGTATTCGTAACCGGTTCAGCGCTACATCAAAAATTCGGTCTTATTTGTTTCCCAGGTTCATTTTCGTTTCGGTTAGCATACACTTTCAAATCTCAGAGGCTGCGGTTAAATGGCAACGCATCTTTGCATTTTACCATTTACTATTTTCACACCACACCATTTACGATTTCCGCTCAACAAGAAGCGAACGGTAATGGTATACAGTTCGCATTGAACCATTCATGGAAAGAATTATCGCCCTTACCGACGATGGCTTGTTTAAAAGATTTGAATCTCTGGTTAAAAAGATCCGTACACGGGCACCTTAAATGTCGTGGCACCCTTTCAAACGGGCAGCGCTGAAGGATGGTGGTGGTGAAGGATCTCACCCGAATAATTTACTGTATGATGAACATGATCTAGAACACAAATTCGCTACAGAAAACCGTGAACGTTTATACTTACCATTACCTTCTATGGGTCCAACGGTTGGCCGTTGACAACACTACTATGCATGATTTCTGATGTTCGGCCCAAAACATATTTTTCTAAAAGATTTTAGTCTGCTGATTTCGAAAATGATATCCGTTTTTATGTATGACGTAGGGTTTTCGTGACAATCACCATTATCATATTCAACATGGCTGAAATCTCTAAGCTTTGGAATTCCTGTGGTCTGGCGCGAGTCTATAAAATTAATCATGTTGATGACTGCTACTTTTGTATGGTAAATACTAAAGGCTACAATAACAAGAATAAAAAAGAAATTTCTTATCCAAATTTGCCATCGGCCTTGAGACCGATACCCCATGCAGACTGCAGTCTTCCTGTTCCAAGACCAAAGGATATTGCGGACTGTTTGCCCCAAAGTGAGTCGAGTTCAGAAGGTGATGATGACGCTGGTACAGACAACTATCATGTTCCAGACAATCCAGATATTGCTGAAACTTTCTCTCAGGCAGAGCTAAATGATCTCATTCGAGATTTAGACCTGCCAAAAATTTCGGCCGAACTTCTGGGATCACGCTTGAAAGCCAAGAATTTTCTGGCACCTGGCACGTCTTTCTCGTGGTACAGAAACCGTGAAGAAGAATTTACATGCATGCTATTTCTCAAAGATTGAATCTCTAGTATTTTGCTCAGATATTCCTGGATTAATTTCAAAGTTGGGAGTTACTTACAATGCAACTGAATGGAGAATTTTCGATTCTTCCAAGCGAATCCTAAAAGCAGTTCTCTTGCACAATGGTAACAGATATGCATCAGTGCCTGTTGGGCATTCTGTGCAGCTGAGAGAGACTTATGAAAACATGGGCATGCTTCTTCAGAATATAGAATACAATGAACATCAAGGGCGATGGGACGTCAGTATGATGGCGGACTATTGCTGGATGATGAACAGAGATTGTTCGTCAGAGGAAGAACACGCAAGAAAATCTAAGAAAAAACCTTTCTGTCCCTAAGACGGTTTATGTCTCAGTTTCATTGTATACAAGATCTTGCCACTAATTATTGTAAACATCCGGGCACTGTCATCTGTTTCTAAGATTTTGACATCAGGGACTTTTATAAACCGTTCATATAAATGCAGGGTCCGATTTGTCAAAAAAGAAGCAGGGGGTCGTGGAGAGTGGCGGATCCAGGATTGATGTGGGGCAAGGGTTGTTTCTGAGGGGCGCCACGTTCCAGGGTAAAAATGGTAATTAACTTTAAAATGATAGTATATATATATATATATATATATATATATATGAAATAATGGCATTATGCGCAATAGTTAGTATAGACCACTAGTATACAGTATACTATCCTATAAAATACTGTTCGAAATTGGCGTTCATTTAATTGTGAGGTTGGATCGCAAGTAATTTTTTTATTATTTTCAATCTGCTCAAAGTTCTTTCTGCAGTACAATTAGCCTACCAGATGGCCCGAACGGGATGCCATATAATATGGCGCCGTACTGCAGTGGCCAACGTAACAGGAAGAGTGAGGTATATTTCATAAAGTAGGCCTAGTCTACTGATGATTAATTAGGGCAGTGATTCCAAACCTTTTTCAGAGGATGACACCCTTACTGAAGGCAGATCAGCCGCACCTTTGACCTTAATTTCAACAATTTTTCTCCAAGTTAGTTCTTCATTTTACTGACAAGAAACGTTTTTTGTATTAAACATGCGGGCTGCGACCCTTTCTACACTAGGCCTACTTTCAGTTTAGAAAATAGGCCTACTTATAGGCCTATGTTAGTAGTGATAAATTTTAAAACTTTTCACATAAAAAGATGCACAAATGTTATGATTCTACCTTCCGGACATCCAACCTTGAGCAGGTTTACGGGGCCCTTTGGTGCCGCGAAACTCTGCAGGTTGGGAAGCACTGGATTAGCCTAGGGAGTCATTATCACTTGTCTGAGGCAGTTCTAATGCAAGTGATTTGATCAGTGGCGTGGCTAGGTATTTTGGCGCCCGTTGCGAATAACGGCAAGCGCTCCCAACAGAAATTTCGAATTTTAGTGAAACATAGAGTTAGTCAAACGCAATATTGATGATCTGAATTGTGGCTCTTACCAGACTCAAAACTTTTCCATCCTTGATATAACCTGCAAAGTCTTTGAGAACTTCGTTTCTCCGACAATTTCTTAAACCTAGCTCCGTTCAGTTTATGTTGCTTAATTTTCGATAAAGGCAAGCGATGCGCAGACAATTTTATGAACAACAACTACACATAAAACTGGAATTTCGAATAGACAACGTAGCCTACAGCAGTGGTTCCCAAACCGTGGCCCGCGGGCCAAAAGTGGCCCGCCAACCCTTTGAATGTGGCCCGCGACAGTCACTCACAAATTTTGAAAAAAAATTAAATTACCTTGTTTTCTTGATTTAGGCTTCTGACAATTTTTTTTAAAAAGAAATAGTGGAAAAAAGTAACTATTATACATGAGTTTTGCATGGGGCGCGGGAGAGGGGGCGCAAAATGAGGCTTCTGACGAATTTGTTCAAAAAGGTCATCAGAAATTTTGGCGGAAGTAAGAAAATTTTTTTAAGGAAATTCTTGCCCCCGGGCTCTGTGGCCCGCCATGATATTTTAAAAGTAAGACTTTGCCCTCCATCAAATGAGCTTGGGAACCACTGGCCTACAGACTCAAGATCCTTCCACTCACAATCTTGGTACAGACTGATATTCCACGACTTATGACTCAGCGGTCTCAGTGCCACTGTCCAGGCCGAAGGGGAAGGGGAAGGGGAAAGGTCACCAGGGCAGGACGTCTACCAAGAGCCATGGGAGGCTTGAAGCTTGGACCCCGGCTGTTATACATGAAGCATACGGCATGGAAACCTAACATGAAGCATACGGCATGGAAACCTGATACAAACTGTAAGGGTGTATACAAATCTTGCTGAAAGATAACTTTCTTCTTCCTTAGGCCCCTAATCTAAAAGCAGATGGCGCTTTGATGTGACGCACATATATCAAACTGCAAGACAGAGAGACAGAGGAAAAGGAGGAGAGTGGTCGAGTGGAAAGAAGAAACATTACTAGCCTACTAAAAGACAAAGGTGACCATTATATATATATATATATATATATATATATATATATATATATATATATATAATGATATAATGGTCGAATGGGCTTTCAGAGAGAGTAGGAGAGAGGGAGGTAGAAGCCGGGTCAGGCCGATTGGGCATAATGGAGTCGTTTGGTGTAGGACTGTGGGTAATGAATATGAGGGGGTCAAGCATCCGGGCACTGTCATCTGTTTATAAGATTTTGACATCAGGGACTTTTATAAACCTTTCTTATAAATTTTTTCTGCAGTGTATCAAAGAGGAAATATTTTCATGGTATTGTAAAACTCAATAAATTTATAATTTGATTTGTACGAAATTATGACGTGATGGAAAAATTTCATCAACATATTTGAAATAAGCCTGTCAGAATTGTATAAAATCAGTTTAAAAAATTCAGACATCTTATTCTTTGTTTTAAAATGCATAGCAGTGTGCAATCCATGACTAAAGTCTGATGTACAGCTTCTGGATCGTTGTTCGCTTGACTTCCACGTATCTGCACCGAACACGTTTCACAGATGAAGACGTCCCTTTCAACGTCGTAATAGAAATTGCTCTGATCTGCCATCTGAAAAGAACAAGCTTTCTTCATGAGCCTACCTACCAACATACCTTTCAAATTACATGCATGCCCTCCTACCTACCCACCCACCTTCCTACCTACCTACCTATTCACTGATTTGCCTACCCAGTAGTAGAAGGTTTGGACTCAGAATAAATGTGCAAAAAACCAAAAATACGACCATCGGAAACAACATAAACTCGACTACCGTTTAAACGTTTCGGCTTATAAATGCCAGTTTTTATTGATCGGTAGGGCGTCTAGCCGTTGCTGTTGCTGGTTTGACAGCGCTCCTATTAATTAACGCCGTTGTCTCTTTCTCCGTCTAGCCTCTGCTGTTTCGGGCAAATATTATATTATTTTCCAGAAACCCCATCACCGCCTTTGAATCAACGCTACGTTGTTGACAACACTCAGAATCAAGTTAT
This sequence comes from Aporrectodea caliginosa, assembly GCA_020284085.1. NCBI lineage: Eukaryota > Metazoa > Annelida > Clitellata > Crassiclitellata > Lumbricidae > Aporrectodea > Aporrectodea caliginosa. The sequence goes on from JACEVL010001404.1 coordinate 23,040, forward strand.
CATGTCGTGTAGCTGAAATACAGGGTGGCGCAAAATAAACCGGACTATTATGGTATTGGTTTGGCATTTAATATAACATTGAATGAACTGTAAAATTTCAGAATTTTCTGAATGCGTAAGAAATTTCAGTCAAAGTGATGTTCAATATGTCCTCCGTTTGCTGCGATAACCAATGATAATCGCTTGCGAAACTGTCCAATAGCCCGGTTGATAGTGTCCTCGCTGATTTCGTCCCAGCATGCGGTCAGAACTTCTTTCAAATGTTCAATATCTCGAATTTCTTTCAAATGTTCAATATCTCGAATTCTCTGTCTGCAAGCTGCTGAAGCATTCCCCAGATGGAATAGTCTACGGGATTCAAGTCCGGACTGTTCGGTGGCCAATTTTCTGGTTCAATAAAGTCTGGAACGTGAACAGTGAGAAAAGAAACTGTTTTTCGTGAACGATGAGCAGGTGCTCCATTCTGCTGGAAAATGAAATTGTGACCAGAGTGAGCTATAATGTCTGGCAGTAATCCTTGATGTAGGACGACGTCACAGTATTAGGAACTGTTAACTTTTGCTCCTCGTTCAACGAAAACTAATGACGATTTCCCCAGCTGCGACACGGCAACCGAAACCATGATGCTCTGTGAGAAGTGCTTCCGACCTTTCAGCAAGCGTTCTGAAAGAATGTCTCGTTTCACAGCTACGTTGGCGTGCACTCGATCATTCTGTGAATTGGTTGGTGTTTGGACTGTAAAGATCTTTTCATTCGTAAACCATGTTCTGGCCAATTTAATGATAGTTTTAAGGCGATAATTACTTTGATTATTCAAGCGATGCAATTGCAAAAAACTAATAGTCCGGTTTATTTTGCGCCACCCTGTAGTGCCATATATTCTCTGACTACCTAGCTCCTTAATATATCTAATTAAATATATGCTATAAAGGTGTTAACACCTTGGAGTCTTAGATAGATGTGGTGCCGTTGGACGTTTGAACCTGTCAAGGGCCAGAGACTAGACGGAGAGAGACAATAGCGTTTATAAACTCGAACAACAGGCCCTATAAGAAAAATTGTCGAAATGTTTTAGTATAACTCAGATGTACAATTGTACATGGATTTGAGTAGCTCAACGTCCCTGCGTCTTGTAGCGAATGTCCTTGAGACCCCACACAAATCATATTACTAAGTGCTGTAGATATATGCTCTTATGTATATGTATGGACAGTTAAGGAGTAATTGTTAGGATGTTGTAGTTTATAGGATTAATTATTCATTTAATTAATTGAACCAGCGTCAGAACCAGCGATAATAATAATATTTAGCTAGGCTTCGGGGATAACCGATGGTGCTGGGTTAATCCGTAACGATGTTGTCGAGACGTGATTGGTTGAATTGAAATAAGGACGGTTGAGAATTGTCGTCTGCCAAATGAACCGCGGTTTGGCGCCTTCACGCCCGGAATGCCAAATCAAGTCAGTGTTGTTGTTGACTGCGAAGGCTTCGGTAGTCGTACGAGGCAGTTTAACGAACAAACTCCTGATCGAACAACAAGTTTTGGTAATTTGTTGATCGAAAGACGATCAGTAGAGGGAGTAGTGTTAGGAGGTGTCCGCTGACACACTTCATTGAATTTTAGTGTAACGAACGTTGCAAACTTCAGTGGACTATCGAAAGTCACGTCGTTTCAACTTGCGATCGACTGGGATTGATAGTTAACGTCAGTATCGTATCAACAGTGCGATTATAATTCAAGCGTAGAACGTTTTCGCTTGCGAATTATACGAACTCTGACTTTGGTGTTTGATTCGCCACGCAATCATCATCAAGATCTAGCTATAGAAGATTAGCTGGGAGAAGCGCTGATTTCAACAAGAAGAAGAATCACTTCGAGCAGAATGGCCACAACCAGAAGAAACATCGAAAAGAACTTCATCAGCCTGAAGAAAGCCAAGTCAACCGAGAGGGAGATCGATGACGCTCTACCGTAACTATACGACGAGCACCAGTTCAAGTGAATATAACATTTGATCACAAAGAGTTGTTTGGGGAGGTTAGCTTAGGGCCTTATAAAACCTAAATTTAAGTAGTCAATGATGCTGGTTCTAAGTAAGGATTGTAACCTATGAACTAATGAACAACTAATCTTTCTAGAATAGGTAAATCTAGCATTAACATTATATTATAATTGTATTTTAATCAGACATTTGTTGAACTAATTAATATTCAAAACTCAAGACTGTCTTCATTGAATTCTACTATAATGATAGGCCTTACATGCATTGCTACCTTCGTCATAGGGAGTTAATAAAGTAACGTGAGTAAGATCCAACTCTAAGCTTCCCCTATAGAGGCAGAGGGACCCGTTACACGTCTCTTACATTGGGTCGTCTAAACATTGTTGCGCAATTCAAAGGTATTTGTGTATGCATGCATGTATGTTTGTCTTTCTGTATGAATGTATGTGCATGTATGCAGCTATGTATGTATGTATGTAGGCCTATGTACAGTATGTATGCATGTATTACTGTATGCGTGGTTCTTTGTAGGTGTGCATGTATGAAGAATGCATATATTTATGTATGTATTGTATGCGTGTGTATATAGATCAACGCAGGCATGCATTTATGCATCTGAATTTTCTATGTATGTAATACTATGCATGAATGCATGCCATAGGTGCATGTATATGTATGCAGGACCATGTAACACTGAGACTCTCATGTCCAGGTTTTATGCACGCTAGTCCTGGCGAAATTTTATGAATAACTAGAACAGCTTTTTATTTGAGACCCAACATACTGTAGGTTGAGGCCCAAGGGCTCGTGGGCGTGGGAGCCATAGCGAGTTCTAGTTAGTTGAGAAATATCGCTGTTTTAATTATATAAAAAAACACACCTTTCGAACAATATATACCTACTATTACCTAGCCTATTTTCCTTTAACATACCAGTATATAAAACAACGTGTGCGAGCAACTGAAATCAGCAATCAAACTGTGTCAACTACTAATGCTGCAGTTGATTTCATGCAACGGAACATTGCATCTCTTGAATCCGGAGCCATAACTTTGTGTCGATAGAAACGTCTGATACACCTGCGACCATTATTTCGCCGACACTAAAACAGATCAAATGGTCCAATTAGAGCAGGTGATAATAAAAATTTACTCTTGATCAATCAATCGGGCAATAAATAAATACACGAGTAAATACACAGGTATATTAATAATGTTTTAGTGAATTCATCACTGAATTATTCATTCACTCGATCGCTCGATAAATCATTCAACCACCACTGTTATTCTCAGCAACTGCATCAACGACAGCTACTGATCCATTTACACGGCGATCCGTAGACGATCCTTGTGCCACCTGGCGAATAAATCTTATTGCACTTGAACAGCAGAAATGTTTCGCAAGAAATGAAAGTCCTCTATTCATATTTGCAAGAGGCGCTGTTCAAATGTAACTGTGCAGATAAAGGTACTTTTCGAATTAAGGATAATGCCTAACAACGACAACGGCGACAATTCTAGAAGACGACGGCGATGATTATATCGGCGACTACATAAGCTCTTAATAATATTGCAATTCATTAATTAGCCTCCGCCATCGGATGTCCATGCATTACACAACCGTGCTTAGTGCCAGCCGGTACCAGTTCCAAGCCTGGATGGTCTAATGGTCTTTGTTGCTGTACAGCGTCATTAAACTGCAAAAAGATTCGATCATTGATTCAAAACACATTATATACCGTCCTTTCAAGATAACTATTCAGAGGTTCTCTCAGACCAACCACTGCGATATAGAACAGTTTTCCAGTGCTTGTAAACGATGTATGCGGAATCTCCAGTTAAAAGAACACAGAGATATATATATTTTCGTTTATTGAAAGAACAAGTTGTCATCTGCAACCGGGTACAGGCAATGAAAATTTAAGAACTTAAAGTGTTGATTTCTATCAAATGTTTGAGTGTCATGGGTTGTTATTTTCTATAGAGTATTCGAGGTATATAGTTTCTATCATCTTTAGGCGGAAGCTGAAAGTTATGTTGCCTTGGACGGAGCTTGTAGTGACTTTGCACGATCTCTGGGAATAGGCCTAGTAACAGGTGACATTCGTTCCATATAACTGCCTGTAGAACTGCCTGAAGGAAGGTTATTCCATGATGTCGGCCCAACGGTGCCAAACTCTGAAAATTCACTACGTTGAATCTTTGAAGGGAGCAAGTTCACCTCGAGATGCAGAACGATGATTTCCGCAACCATGGCAGTCAGACGACAACTATACTTATAATATAAGGCAAATGTACCTATGGCAAAATTCTTTCTTATGAACATCGAGTATCTGCGCGTATCCAAAAATTAACTGCCTTGCCGTTTTCAGATTGACCATGATCATTACACTTTGAGGTCGCTGGGAAAGATCCAAGCCTTATCCATCTGCATGTCTACTTCAATCACCTGTTCGAACACCTTGCGCGTCTCATCCTCACTAAATGTCTCCTTTCGACGTACGTTAGCTATGAGGCTGTAGACAGTGTCCATGGACGAGGTTCATGATGATGACAGGGCCCCAGCCCAAGTGGTTGTATGCAACCAGATGTGGAAGGCCACTAACTGCGTTATGCAAATAAACATTTATATGTGCGACTTTCTCTGATTAATTGTGTGGCACGGTGGCCGACTGGTTAGAGCGGTTGACCTGTAACGCCGAGAGTATGGGTTCGACCCTCGTCCGAGGCGGTTACTGTGTAGGGACCGTGAGCAAGGCCTTCGCGCACAATTAGCCTACTCTGCAATATAATTGCATCTGCGCCGCCGTAGCCTGTGCACTTCTGAGCTCTGGACCACCTTTGGAAGAAGGGCGTTATCAAAATGCAGTTGTATTGTATTGTATTGTAATTCAATTTCGTGTCGACGGATTATGATTTCTGATTTATCAAAATCCTGAGATGTTTAGAGAACCTGTTTTAATTGACAGGACATTGCCAGACGACTTAGCTCGACTTTCCCCCCATTGTGATACAGGTTGATTAATCTACGTGTTAATTTATACTGTTAAAGCCAGCTTAGTAAGACAAGAGAACGATTTATAGGAGGTATTTTAACAAAATGTCTAGTCATCGTTGTCGTATAGTGATTACCCAAATCGAGACTTGAAAAAGGTTCAGCCGAAAATTGAGAGACCGAAGATACAATGACCCGCTGTTAGAATATACATATTCATTCTCATTTTGCGTGTCATCGATTGATGCCTTGTATATTAGAAACCGACGCCAGAGAAGTTACTAATTACTAATTACTCTCTGTTTGAATGATTACTTAATGCAAGAACCCGTTAATCAGACCAAACATTCTTAGATGCCCTGAAAAGCTTCTAAAATGTTTTGTTCGCTTTTACACAGCGAGAAATTTAATGGTCGACCAGATCAGGTTGTCTAGTGTTAACGTACGCCATGGAAACTAACACTGTTGACATTATCCATTATAGGCCTACATAGACTTTGAATATGGTTTTTTCATTTACAAAGCGAGAAACTTATTGGTGTAGAGTTGAGAGGCAGCAGCCGTATCAAGCAGGTCATGTGTTTAGTTCGCGTTGACTGAGTGGGGTAAAGATCTTGGTGTATTTATGTTTAATTTTAGGTGTATATGTATGTGCATGTATGAATGTATGTATTTGCTTATGCACTGTTGTTAGTAGATATGTATGTAGGCGTATATTTTTTATTATGTGTATATTTGTTCATGTATGTATTTATGCATGTTTATATGTATCATTGCAGGCATGCATTTATGTATGCATGCATGTATGTAATAGTATGTATGTATGTATGTACGTATGCCACATGTACGTGTATTTGTATGTATACGGAACCACGGAGACACTGAGACTGTCATGCTCAGGTTTTAGGTACACTATTCCTGGCTAAATACTAAATAACCGATACGCTTCGCGCCAACGATGTTTACAGAAGTTACCACGCAGGTCAATCTATTCTAATGATTTCTATAGCGGCGTTCGTACAACAACACCCGATGAATCAATGGCTTCAAGTGAAATTGTAATAAAACAATCGTCAACTGATTACAGGAATCTGATGTGTGTGAATGTGACGATGTGACATGACATGACGAACGGTCCAAATGGCACCTTCAATGGCTTCAGAAAATGTTATTTACAATGCTATATTTTATACAACATACTACTATACGCGATGCTTGTCTAATGGTTACTGGTAGTAATATTGTATTGTATTGTATTTAATCATTTATAAAGCGCTTTTCATAGCATAAGCCTTTCAGAAGCGCTCCCATTGCTTAATAATATCTATCTATTTAATAATAATAATAATAATAATAATAATAATAATTATAATAATAATTATAATAATAATAATAATAAAATAATAATAATAATAATAATAATAAAAATAATAATAATAATAATAATAAAATAATTATAATAATAATAATAATAATAATAATAATAATAATAATAATAATATAAAAAACTTCAGGAAGTTGGCATGCAGATTCACTGACTTTTGTTCAAGAACTAGGAGGCAGGATCTTTGCAGCGACCGGCGACCAGCGTGAGACCAGTCATCTACTGCAACGCCTATCGGTCGCCCTACAGATCGGAAACTCTGTCTGTTTTAGCCACCTCGGACTGCAACAGCAGTAGCCCAGGACTGAATGAGGGCTTGTAAAATTATTGAAACAGCCATTTTTAATCAGTCTGTAATAAGTTTGTTGGTTTTATGAAGAAATAAATATGTCTCATAATAATAAAAAAAAAATAATAATAATAATAATAATATTAATAATAATAGTGCCCCTCCTCCTTCTAGTCTTAGCCCCGTTCTCCTTCTTCCTTCCCTCCTTCATCAGTCATCTTCCTGTTTCTCCATTTCAACCTCCTCCCTTTTCAACTTATTCTCCTTCTCTTCCTTCTCTACTTTCCTCCTCACACATCTTTCTCCCTTTCCTCCTACTCCTCCTCCTCCTTCTCCTCTTCCTCCTCCTCTTCCTCCTCCTCTTCCTCCTCTTCCTCAGATTCTCCCCTCTTCCTCCTTTTCGGATTATCCTCCTCCTGCCTTTCCACTTCTCCCTCCTCCTCTTCCCTTTCCGCTTCTTCCTCCTCCTCCTCTTCCTTTTCTTCTTTAAGATAATCATTGATGGACTGTAAATCACTGCCTTGAGTCTTGGCTTTGTCAGATCTGTGTGCATCTTTCGTGAACTTGTGATACCTGTTACCTCCTGCATAGCAATGTGCACTTCACCACACGCAGGCGTAGATAGTAGCCAGATGAGAATGGTGTGTGTTGACTGTAAAGGTTTACCATGCACACAATTTATGGGCAAACTCATGATTCCAGTGATACCAGTGACCGATAGTTACATACATACATACATACATACATCCTATTACACCGGGGCAGCAGACAGGTATGTATGTATGTATGTATGTATGTATGTATGTATGTATGTATGTATGTATGTATGTATGCATGTATGTATGTATGTATGTACGTATGCCATATACATGTACGTGTATATGTGTATATGTCTGCGGCCAAGGCATTTGTTATTGTAGCTTACCTATGAACTGAGCCATGTAGCCTACATATTTTTGTGTTTTTCGACCATACTGGTCGCCATCTTGGAGAGTAGTATTCCCACACCATTGCCACAGCGATAAAATTATCGACTCCTTGACCTTGGAAATATTAAAATGAACACTTCATTTAGTAATCTAGCTTAACTGTGAGCTGATATATATACATAATTTAGTGCTGGGGTAAAATAATTGCCTCGCTCCGACTTCTATGTATCGCTCAGCGTCTTCGTCCTATATGACGGATAATGACTAAGAGGCGCAAACAGGTGAGCTGCGCTGAGTTGGCTGTATTTGGCGTTTTTTCTGTTGGCTGCCAGCTCCGCCTCCGTCCCGGCCGCGGAGCTACGGTGTCCGCCACGGTATCCTCCCACACAAGACTGTGTCCTCCCCGCCATGGACTCAGCGTAAACTCATCGGGTCGCTTTCCGTCCTTTCTAGACAAACGGACTGCTCTTGTTGACGTTGGGAGGGCCCGCGCGTAGGAGAATGCGGCTGAGCAGGTCATTCAGGAGGTCATGTCTAGTGATTATAGCTGGGCCATAGGCCGCAGGACAGCCGTCGCATCCGTCCGTCACCACCATCGACCCACAGAGACATGCATGGCTCGCACGCACTCGCCTCCAGAGGGAGGTCCATCGTGATTCTCACCGCCACAATCTGATTCGCGTTAAAGACAACAGGTAAGCCTAACGAAAATGTTCGTTGACCTTCGTAGGCCGAAGCTCTGTCTCGAGAAACGGAGGACGAAGTGGGGTAGTTTTCTACCCCAAAGAAATTTGTAATATCTCAGCTCACAGGTAAGCTACAATAACAAATGAAGTATCGATTATAATATTTCCAAGGTCAAGGAATCGAACTATCGCATTGTGAGTAGTGTGGGAATAGTACTATCCAAGATGGCGGCCAAGATAGCGGACAAAATGGCCGCCGAAACACAAAATGTGTATATCTAAGCTCATAGATAAGATACAATGACGAATGAAGTGTCCATTGTAATACTTTCAAAGTCAGAGAATCGAACTATCCAATTAACAATAGTGTGAAAATAGTAATGTCAAGGACGCCGCCGAAATATAACAGTGCTTATTCTTTGTTTTAATAAATACTTTCCGTAATTCCAACAAAACGATATCATCAAGGTTATAATCAGTCGTCAAGTAATGATGTTCACAGTTGTGGATTTTGATCACCGAGAGAAGACTTGCTTGCCAATTGTTATATTTTGGTCATCTTCGACCTAATTTTGTAGACGAGAACATATCGTGTGCAACGTTGACAAAGGACTAGGCCTCCTACGTCTTCTTCCACAGTTTCAATCTCTCCACTGAACTGTAGCTTAACTTTGAAAATCGACAGAGTGGAACTTAATTTTTGCTTGATGCTTGATGTTCTTCGTTTAGGATCTGTAAAACAAAGGTCCCGCAAGCAGCTGTGTCAACGTGAACGGGAGAACTACTTCCTGAAAATGGCGGTCGCCCAGCAGAAGTGTTGTGTTTTCATCGACAATTCGAACCTATTCATCGAAGGCAAGAAATTCTATGCTCGATACATAAAACTCCGGGCTTCAGTCGTCGAGGATAGTCGGTTTCGAATAGACATCGGTGGGATGGTCGACGCTTTACTCCAGGGACGCGAGGAAATCTACGCTAAGCTGTATGGGTCAAAACCTCCACCGAACGACTCACTTTGGGAGCAGATTCGGAACCGAGAAATACTTGTAGAAACATTCCAAAGGAACTCTAAGAATTATGAAAAAGAGCTGGACACATCGCTTACAGCTGATGTCACAGAGCAATCTTGCGCGCTTAGCCTTAGACATCAGGAACCAACGGGTTCTGTTACCTTCATCATCATCGGAGGTGATCTGGACTATAGGCCAGCCAGTAAAATGGTCTTGAAGTACAAATGGAAATTGGAGATAGTCTCTTGGGAAAGCTGCCTCTCAAAGGAAGTAAGAAACTTTGTCCGGGACAATAAAGACAAGGACGCAAGTCTGACTCTGCTTGACGACTTAGCTGCCTATTATCCACACATTTACTTTCTTGCTGATAAATGGAAAGAAAATAAATGGATTCCCCCAGAACGCACCATCGCTTTCGAGTATAAGAAACCAGTTAAGGATGAAGAGGCAAAACAGCTCAACTCAGACGTTACCGATTTGATTAAATTTCCGTGTCGGTATATGCATCGCCCTGAAAAAGATCCAAATATTGTGCTGATCATCATAATAATCGAACAGGAGAAAGGCGGATACAATACATGTACTCTGTGCGAAGAAATCAAAGCGAAATTCTCCGACAAATGTGAGAGGATCATACATTTCGCCAAGTTCAGACAGAACCCCGGGTGGCAGAACGATGATCTCTTCGATTACGTGCATACATATGTTAACGAGAAGAAAAATGAATCCGAACACAGTCAGACACATGAAGCAGCAGAAGGAGCAAGAACAGAAGGAGGAGGAACAGATGGAGTAGGAACAAAAGGATACGAAACAAAAGGAGACGGAGCAAAAGGATACGGAACAAAAGGAGACGGAACAAAAGGAGACGGAGCAAAAGGATACGGAACAAAAGGATACGGAACAAAAGGATACGAAACAAAAGGAGACGGAACAAAAGGAGACGGAACAAAAGGAGACGGAACAAAAAGAGACGGAACAGAAGGAGGCGCAGACGAACCTGGTAATGGCTGGATATTAGTCGCAAAACATAAGAAATCTAAACAGAAACTCTCCGAACAATGCAAGCATGGGTAAGCTGCCTGTGGTTTCTTTACGCCTATAATTCCTGTACTGGCTATCCTGAGTTTCGTAATGATGTGTTATTTAACAAATGCGTTATTTACTTACTCTCTTTCTTGCTGTGGACTACCTATTTTCGTATAGGCCTATAGCTGCCCTCCTTCTTGGGGAGGGTCTCGACACTGTGAATATGATGAAGTAAAGGTATGCAATTCGGTGTTAGATTCACTGGATGATAATGCTATATGATGTTATGCACACTGACCCTCCATCCTTTAGGCTTCTATAAATGAGTAAAATTATTAAAAGGAGCGGTACTTTTGCACTGCCTACGATCTCGGGACCCCGCTTCTGAGGAGTTTCTGTAGAGGTCTGTAAAAAATTGTTAACGCTGAACCTATTTTCCGTGTCATATTTGTTATGTAGCGCTTTGTTTTCAGTACCGGCCTTAGACAGTGTGCGACCTATGCGACCATATAGCGCCGCCAAATTTGGAAGGCCGCCAAATTTGACGATGCGTCCGTGCTGATCTTCTGCTCTTCGTGCTCTTCTACTCAGAATGTCACCATTCACGTAAACTCCCCTCCCCAATGATTATAATTATATGTTTTTATTTTTATTTTCAGCTGATAGTTTATGAAGGATATTTAATTTTCTAGGTTCGCCTGTCGTTATGGCCTGGACTGCCATAAAGCTCACACTGAAACTGAGAAGCAGCATTTCAAGAAACATCCCGATATGTTGGGATTACCGTACAAGTCGCAATTCTGCATCCACGTAGCAGAAAAGAAGTGTAAGTATCAACAAAACCCCAAGCAATGTTGCTTTGCTCATAATTTAGCGGAGGCACGTTGCTACAATTGTGATCCTGGAGGTCTGGAGGGCGTCCATTGGATGGACCAGTGTCCCAACAAAAGGTCCTAGACGCTGAAGTCTGCACTTCGAGGATCGCAGTTTCAAAATATTCGATTTGCTCGTGTCATAATCACTATCGTTCGCACTTTTTGTAAAACTGAATGCTTTTTAACCCCAAGGCAAAGTTCCGCCTTACAATGTTTTACCACACAGATACTGTGCGAAGTCGTTACTTTAGTGTGTGTTAGTTTCATATCAATGCTATAAATACCGGGTTGAAATTGTGCGAGCTGATTTCAAAAGTACATTTGTTCACAACTTAAAACTGCAATCAAAAGTTTTCTGATAATCCATTTTTATAAATATTTATTTCTTATGATTATATGATGTATTGTACACTGTTTTTCAGTCATTTGTATTTTTCATTGTCTTTCAAGAACTCGTTCTAAATGAACCTTATTGGTATTGCCGCTTATAGGTAACAAATGCGTCGACCCTTTAGAGTTTGTCTTTTTACTACTGCAGATCCTGCAATATCGTTCTTGTTTTTGCAAAACGGGTTAAACGCACGAATGTTGAAATTTAGTCAGTGAAGTTTTGATGCAATAGTAGGCCTATAGTATTTGCAGATATTCTTGTTCAATGTAGACAATTTAAATACATCTATTAGAGTAGTTTCATCAAAGTATCAGATGTAGCTTTGTTCAAATATATTTGAGTTCAACAGCAATTAATGATATGTTGTTTTGCCATAAACATAATTTTTCTCTTGACACACATTCTGAGAATTTAAAATTAAATTTCTAACAAAATTGTAGATTCAACGGGTTGTCTACCATTAACTTATTCTTTATGTGAATACATTCAAATTGCGGATTTTGTTTATCCGAAAATCCATTTGAGACGCTTTATTAAATATGTGACCGGTGACATAAGTGATGTTATTTAGGTCTAAAAGTATGTCGTTATATATAAATCCTGAAAATTAATGAATTCTTTCCTATTATATAATTTATCAATCACGCGGTGCTTTTCCATATGTATTATAAGAAGATTCACGAGTGTATAGTCAGTTATCTTGATATTTAAATGCCAAGAACCTTCTTAGAACCTCAACCTAAGGCGCTAAATCATGACAGACAGATGCTTATGAGATTCATTTTTGCAGCCGTCCAAAAGCACCAATAAGTTTTATTGAATGTCTGTATGCATGTATGCCTGATTGTCTGTGGGTCTTTCTGTCTATAAATATGTATGGATGTAGTGTATTATGTTGTATTCAAACATTTATAAGCGACTGTACAGTAGTAGGGTGAACCGTTCAGAGGCGCTCCCAGTGAGCAAGGCCACGAGAAAAGAAATAGATTTTGAGAAAGCAAAGGAGAGGTTACCAGCTAAAATTTGAGATCGAGTAGATGGAGATAGCGCAATCCAAAGAGAGGGGCCAATTTAGGCCCTAAAGGACTGGGGCGGAGCCATAGCAGTTCCAGTATGAGGAACTAGAAGATCAAGTGTGTTTGAAGACCGAAGTGGACCATGTATGTATGTATATGGGAATATGGCCATTTATAGCGCCTTACAAGAACCTAACGAAAGCGATAAGTTCATACATGAACATTATGCACGAATTATGCTAGTTTTTCTGTCTAACTAACCTAAGGAAAGGCTGTCTGGAGCGCGTACTGCGCAGGATACCGTATCATGTAGTGAAGGTTTTGCGGCAAGTTGTTGACGTTCCTATCGTTTTCCAAAAATCAAGTATTTCCCTTTTGACTTTGCACAGAGATCATTGGCCAAAATTTATTCTACACATCTGCGTAACTCTTTCTTATAATTCTTAATTGCGTGTATAGTCTACTATGCATGGAATATACAAATCAGGTCCATAATGCTTTGGTCACGTGGCATTTCATAGCATTATATAGGCCTAGGCAAGAACAAAAGTTCCCTAAACGTGTCGAAGATATTTTCATAAAACCAGGCAACCAAAGGCTTTAATGTAGGTCTACTGATAAAGTGGTAGTAGGATTTGTAGCAGAGATGAGTTCGATTAGAATTAGAATTAGCTGTTTATCTATCGATTAGCTAATCGATACACTGTTTCTGATATTGTTTCCGATTCCGTAAATGACTTGGAAGTCTTGGTTTACATGGGGTTTAAGTGTTTCACTGTCCAACTGGAATGACACCCCGCGAACTTGTTTATAAGAATATCAGCCAAACAAATAAATACGTTAGTCACTCAATTAATGAATTAATCAATGAATTATTTATTCAATCACTCGATCGATCGATAAATCTATCAAACATTACCCTTATCATAACAACATACAAGGCAATGACATCAGCGGCACACGCCTTTGTAGGCGGTACGTGGACGACACTTGAGCCACCTGGCGAATGAATCTGAGAGCACTTAAATATTGGAAATGTTTAACTGGAAATGAAAGTTCTCTATACAGGTTCTCAAGATGTGCTGTTAAAATGTTCTCGTGCAGTCACGACCAGTTTTTGATTCAAGGATAATTCCTGACTTGGGGTTGATAATAACGAACAGTAACAACGACGACGAAGACAACACAATAAGACGACGACTAACAGATTATCGTAATCAAGCATTTATATAGCGCCACTCAAAACAGAGGCGCTCCCGACCCGAGCCAGTCTCTTCACTGGTAGAGAGAGGTTTTCAGACGCTTGCGGAACTGGTCAAAAGAAACAGAAAAAGGTCAGTCCTGAGGGACTGAGGTAACTGGTTCCAGCTATTGGGACCAACAATAGCGAAACTCCTAGACTGGGCCGTAGAAATACGCACCCGCGGGACGACCAAGTAATCACGGGCCGAGGACCGAAGGGAGGAACGACTGTGCAGAGAAGATACTGGGGTACAAAAGGCCCTAAGATAGTGAGGGGCAGACCCAGCAAGACAGCTTCGCATGAGGGAACAGACCCTTAGGTGCTAATGATTGCAATTCATTAATTCAGAACACACATATATATATATATATATACCGTTCATCCCTCCAAGACACCTATTCAGAAGCGCTCCCAACCCAACTTCAGCCATAAGGAACAGTTTTCAAGTCTTTGTAAAAGGTGTATGCAGAGTAGTGCCGGATTTACCTATAAGCTAAAAAAAAGGCTACAGCCTATATATATAGGGCCTCACAATCCTCAGGGCCTAAAAATGCAGAGTATATTTGGGACTTTAAATTTTATTTGTGTACTGATTTATATAAGCTTATATCATATATTATGCAGTATGTAGAACCTTTTTAAACGACTTGTGCGGCAAATTCCATCTCACTTGAATCGGCATCAACTACATTGCAGAACGGTGTAATTTTTTAAGAGAGAGCCTACAAGCTTTATGTAGCTTACGGCTTAACCAAGACTAAATGCGTCAATGATGCAGGTCTCCAGTTAAAAGAGCACGCAGGTCTGAAGGAGGGCCATCCCACGTGGTCGGCCCAACCACTGAAAAGGTGCGACTTTGAATCTTTGAAGTGCGCGCAAGCGAACAACCTCGATAGAGCCTACAGTGCCTTTTTTCGACGCACACGTTGGCGACGAGTTGGTAGACATTGTCCATGGACAAGGCTCACGATGATGCCAGACCACCAGCCGAAGTCATTGTGGGCGACCAGATGTGTAGTGATACGTCGTTAACTGCATTCAGAAGCTCCACGTAAGTCACTTCTTCTGCAGAAGACCCGTGGGACTTCATTGATTGCTATGTAGTAATGAAATGTAATATGCTATGAATATGAATGTATGCGTGCACGTATGTATGTATGTATGTATGTATGTATGTATGTATGTATGCATGTATATATGTATGTATGTATGTATGTATGTATGTATGTATGTATGTATGTATGCATGCATGTATGTATGTCTGTATGTATCTATCTATCATATGTATACATGTATGTATGAGAGCTCATGTATAATGTCCTAAAGGCGCTATAGAAGAGTAACTCACAAGGGCGCTATCTAGCATTCACCGATGAGAGGTCGAGCAGAAAACTTTCCTGAACTTTTAAAGCTGCAAGTCATGTAACTGAACATTTATATATTCGACTGGATTTCTCTAATGGAATAATTATTGTCACGAATTGCACTTGAATACACGAGTAGAAGAGAAATAAATTCTCTGGCTCATTTACAAATGCGCTACATAAAAATATGTGAACGCACCACAGCCTAGGTTATTACGCAATAACCAAAGTTATTAATAATCGTAGGCGCGCGTGTACAATAGCCGTTTCTTTAAACTGCTGGAAATCTCCGCGGTTTCGATCCTGAGTCATCCGCGTAAATATCTGGAATATTACGCAATACATTAGATTTTACGTATTGCGTAATAACCACAACCCTCGTACGAAACCAATAGCCGCTTCTGCGCGTTGATGAGTCAGCATGAAACTGGTGGAAATTCCTGCGTTCTGCTGACATGGCGTAATAGGTCGGGCAATCCTCATAGTATCATAGGCCCGTGTTGTCGGTCTATATAAGCTCGTGTGAAAAAACAAATTCCGCATACTACTCTAAAAATGAATACAAATTCTGATTTCACGAAAGGACTTAAAGAAAAATCTTCTGTATATAAAATGGAATACAAAACGAAAACAGTAAAACAATTACGAAGTATCGCTAAAGAGAAAGATATGAAGGGTTATTCAAGACTGCGAAAAGCGGATCTCATAGCATTCGTATCGTCTGCACCCACACAAAGCGTTAAGACTGGACGTGGAAGCAACCCTCTAGACGCTCCAGTTCCAAACATCAAAGTTCCAACGCTTGTTCCAGGTAAGTATAAACCTTCATCTAATACTTTGAAATCTCGTTTTAATAATGTTTTGATTGAATTGAAGAACGAGTTTAAGTCTAAACTTAACACCTTTTCAGATTGGTTGGTTAATTACGTAGCTCCTCGAGAAAAGAAACCCGTGAATGAAAAGTTAGACTCTTTGAAGTCAAAGATTTCAAGTATTTTTAGTAAAATTAATAAAAAGAAGTTTGAAATCCAAGAGACCGCGAATGCTATTAAGGGATTTACTAAACGATACACGGTTGAAGGAACTCGAGGGATCGACGTCACATCTTTCCTCGATGCTGTAAGACCGCGGGTAGTCAGTCTGCTAACGAAAAATCGAGGGGTAAAAGTTCAATTCAATCTTTTATGTGTAATGGAGAAAGTAGATATGAAATCTGGGGAAGCGGTCGAAGCTGAACCTAATTTTAAATCGAAGAATGAGATTATTTTAGACGCAACCGACGTAGGTGAAATATATAGCGGCGCAGTGGATAAAATTAAGGAAAGCATGGCGAGTTATCAGATGCGAGGTAGTAATTGGAGGTTTAAATCAGTTATGAAGTTGGATATCGATACGGTGGAATATCAGAACGCAAGTCTACTATCCAATTCTCGACTCAATCATTGCTGAAATGGATAGAAGGTTTTCAGGATTGAATTGTGGAATAATGACAGGAATACAGTCACTGAGTCCAATGAGCGAATCATTTCTCAAGCCGGACACAATTACTGCTTTTGCAACAGCGTATGAAAGCAACTTAAATGATCTGCAACATGAGCTTCATCAAGCCAGAAGACTTATCGAACGCAAGAAGCAGGCTGGAAGTGAAGTTCCAATATCTCTTTTGCAGTTGGCTAGCTTCTTAGAACCATACAAAGATGCATTTCATGAGCTCTACCGTCTTTCTCAGATCGCTGTAACAATACCTGTTAGCAGTTCTGCTTGTGAGAGAAGTTTTTCTGCACTGAAACGAATAAAGACATATCTTCGAAACAGCATGACAGATTCGAGGCTCAGTAGCTTGGGTATGCTCTCTATTGAATCAGAGAGAGCCAAGGCTCTCAACATGACCACGTTTGTTGACGTTTTTGCTGCTAACCACAAAAACAGTAGAATACATCTATTCTAGGTTTGTGAAATTTGTAGTGCCAATTTGCCAATTATTATTTAGACATTTGATCATTAGACAACAACTTCTTTTCGCATTCTGATATTTGTAGCTTCGGTTTAAGACAACTTACACAAATTAAGAAAATATATTTGTAAATTCACTTACGACTACTATTTTCGGATTGTGACTTTTACTTCGTTCTTAAGTTACTGAGTTAAGACACGTTAAGACATGTCAATGATGTGATTGCTGTCATGTCAATGATGTCATGACACTCCTGACTACTTTCAGTATTTTGTTCAATTGCTCAATTGCTCAATTATCGTGCGTACGGCTCGCGATGCCGATGCGCGCTTTAATTGCCAACGGTAGGCGTCGGTAGCCACCCCATAATTTTAAGCTGCCACCCCACTGCCCCCCCATGAAAAAATAACTGGCTACGCCACTGCACTTCTTGCTATGATTTGTCAAGGACTTGATGAAGCTGTCGGCAAGGTCACCGATACTCCACAATAAGTCTTTGCATGACATGGCGATCCATCTTTGCTACCTTCTTTCTAACATCCCAACCTTGTCTGCCTTGTACAGTGCTTGGAATGTTTGCGGTTTGTTCTTTTTCATTGGATCATGAAACTTGACCTTAGTTTTGCCGCTTGCTGTTGAAGTCAACCTGCTGTCTACGAAATCGGCGATATGAGATAAACCAAGCAATCTCGCGTTCAGTAAAGATTCTTGGATACTCCATGTGGCAACGTCTTTCCACTAATTCGATCCTGCTGATTACGAAAAAATGAAATCTAGCAAAAATCAAAGACAAATAAATTTAAGATCCGCCAAAAGGCAAAGTTTACGTCAGTGTGTTACTGTAACGTGACAAAATTGACAAGCTTAGGCTGCATTTGAAATCATCAGATGCGACCAGTTCTGTGTAATGGTAATTTTCCTTGATTTTTACCTTTGATCTTGAAATGACCTTGGGTTAACTTTATCGGTCTGAGCAAACAGGTAAAAGATTCACCCAAATGGAACAATATTTAGTTGAGTAATGGCCTTTTCCCTTGATTTTGACCTTCAATTGACCTTTATCGGTCTGAGCAAACAGGTAAAAGATTCACCCAAATGGAACAATATTTAGTTGAGTAATGGCCTTTTCCCTTGATTTTGACCTTGAATTGACCTTGGGTCATGTTAGCCTTTAAGAACTATGTAAATGTAGCCCTTATCGTCCCGAGCAAAAAGATGAAAGAATCACCCAAATAGAACAATATTTGACTGAGTTATGACCTTTTCCCCTTGATTTTGACCTTGAATTGACCTTGGATCATGTTAGCCTTTAAGTACTATGTAAATGTAGCCCTTATCGTCCGGAGCAAAAAGATGAAAGAATCGCCAAAATAGAACAATATTTGACTGAGTTATGGCCTTTTCGCCTTAATTTTGACCTTGAATTGACCTTGGGTCATGTTAGCCTTTATAGGAACTATGCAAATGTAGCCCTTATCGGCCCGAGCAAAAAGATGAAAGAATCACCCAAATAGAACAATATTTGACTGAGTTATGGCTATTTCCCCAGATTTTGACCTGAAATTGCCCTTTTTGACCTTGAAATAACCTTGGATCGTCTTTCATTTAGTAACCTTGTTTCTTACCACAGGTAGTCCTTATAAAGTCGAGAAAAAGCAGGAAAGAATTAGTTGAATTCAACCATTATTGGCTGAGATCTGGCCATTTATCTCTGAATTTTGCTAGATTTTATATTTTATGACCTTGAAATGACCTTCAGGTCAAAATTCCAGCTTGGCAACAGCGATTTTCGTAATCAGCAGGGTCGAATTAGTGTAAAAAAGTATGTTGCCAAAAATGAACATGACTTGCCGCTTACATCGCTTTTTTGACGACTTTTCAGCTCTGCGCGCCTAGTCGAAGCTGAACCTAATTTTAAATCGAAGAATGAGATTATTTTAGACGCAACCGACGTAGGTGAAATATATAGCGGCGCAGTGGATAAAATTAAGGAAAGTATGGCGAGTTATCAGAGGCGAGGTAGTAATTGGAGGTTTAAATCAGTTATGAAGTTGGATATCGATACGGTTGAATATAAGCCGTTGAAAGGAAGTTCTTACATTCCACTACCTGTAAATTTAGCGAGTAAAAAGGCTATCGTTAATATGAAGAACGAAGACGAAGAATGTTTCAAGTGGTGCGTCACGAGAGCCTTAAACCCTGTTGAGAAAAATTCAGAAAGAATTACGAAAGAATTAATCAAGCAGTCTGAGGAACTTAATTGGTCCGGCATTGAATTCCCAGTAGCGGCGGATGCTAATGTAATAAGCAGGTTTGAGAGAAATAATAACATTAGTATTAATGTCTTCGGTTATGAGACAGATGTTAAACTATACCCATTATATATATCTAAGCATGAAAGCGATACCCGCGTAGATCTATTACTTATTTCCGACGGAGAAAAGAAGCACTATTGTTGGATAAAGAATTTTAACAGATTGATGATGAAACACACAGAGAAATCTAAAAATTCAATGCACTATTGTAGACGAT
>JACEVL010001405.1:0-59533 GCA_020284085.1 Aporrectodea caliginosa
CACTGAGTTCCCCTCGAAGCTGTAATCGTTGGATGGTTCTGGTGACCTAGATCAGAAAAGTCGGTCACCGAATTTTCTGATCGCTCGCGATCACAAAAGTCGGTTAATCGTTTGTTTTTAGGCCTGTTTCAATATCCAGCACACATGTACTGAAGCTCAGACCAGGATATATTGGCAGCGTGGAAGGTCGTCTTTGTGAACAGCGTTGAACAATAAAGTTGTATCCTGTTTTTAGCCTCTGCCTCGGGCAACTGTCACTGCAAAAACATCCGGGATGTCTATGTCAAAACAGAGTGATTGCACTCAGAACATGGCCTCGTTCCACTAAATGAGCAAAACAATACTTTCCAATGCATCTACGACAACAGAGAGTTGTTTTACCGAGTACTAGCCACTTACATTCGTTTTGTCCATACATTGTAAACTTTGTATATGTTTAAGTATTCATTTGTTTAATTTGTTTAATCCAAACCGCTTTTGTGGGTGTGGGCTGGGTTGGTTCAATGGTCGTATAATTTTGTTTGGGGTGCTGGGGGCTCCCCAAGGCTTTCGGACGGATGGCCGGGGGTGAACTAAACGCCCCCTTATGACTTCTACTACATTACCATGTTCTTCTGGTATATAGGCAAACTGCAGTTGGCAAGCGTAAAAGAAAGAGTGTACGGTCAACAGTGCTGTCGGCAAGTCCATACAAAGCAAGTCTGGAGGGAAAACATGCAACAGCTGGAGCAAAGAAGAAGTTACCTGCTGCAAAAGCAAGTGCCTGGATAGAAGCCAAGAAATCTAAATGCAGAAAAAACACACGTAAACCGGTCAGAAAGACTTCACCAAAAGGGCTGCTGGTATGCATATATTGCGGCGAATTATACACGGAACCAATAACAGTTACTGAAGACTTGCTCCAAAGTGACAAATGTCAGAACTGGTGCCATGAATGTTGTACTCCAGCTGAACCAGGAGAAAAGTCTGTATGCGACTATTGCCTTCGCTTGGAGTAAAGAGATCCTATTTAGACAAACGTGAAGAATCTGCAGATGTTTAATACTTTTATGCATCCAGGTCTTTATTATGTCACATTAGACATATTTCTTGGCTGCTTTCGTCTTTGTTACTTACTGACTAAGACTGTTGCCTAGACATGTGAAAATATTGAACAGAGTAATAAATTTGTGATTCAGGCATACTACTGAGTGTCAATGCTTTAGATTGTTTAGCAAACTGCTGCTTGGCCAATTTCTTAAGTTAACTAATGGCTTCTCCTCATACTAATGCACTGCTATGTGTAATTGTTTCATTTTATAAATAAAACAGAAAGTCTTGCTTATTGTTGTAAGACAAAATTGTTGAATGCATATGTTTCTGGTTTGGGGGTAAGAAGAGCATGCCAGTGTTGCCCTCAACAAGGGGTAAGCATGGCATGATATTCATGCCCCACAGGGTGGGGCAAGTATGGCTTTCTGGGTACCTCTGTCCCAAGCCATATTTTGATGAAAAAATCATATCCAGTAGCAATTTAAGAAAGTTTATGGAAGCACAGATGATCTATCTATACTATAAAACAAGTTTTATCTTGATATTTTTAATAACATATATTTTATTCAACATTTTGTGACTTTGTGCCATGCTTGCCCCCTAAGCTACATATTCTGTGCGCTGCTTACGATTTCCTTTAGGCTGACATCGTGTCCAACCTTTTACAGGATGTCCCAGGAATGTTCCAAAGACCTCGTTGTATTGTATTGAGTTTTTAATCTGTGTAGCACTTGTTGCAATGCAAACTAATAAGAGTATCTCAAAGCTCAAGAGTCCATGCCATCTCCAGCTGTCGACGGGAATCGTTGGTTGGTTCCACGTGTGTGCGAGAGTCCCCCAGTGGTAACTCTTCTTGTTTACTGTGCATGTTTTGCTAACTGATGCAATAGTTTCGTTCGTTATGACACTTATCATCATAATAGAGTAGATAGCTTGAAAAGACGCTCTATAAAAATCTCAGAAAAAATATTTTATGTGTAACAATGTCAGTCCGGTGGAGCCATGCATTTCCAACTTTATTTTTGGACAACCCTACTGTAACTGTTGCTAAAATAGACATAAAATATCAAACGGTTTGCTCAAATAACAGAAATATTTGTTCACGTAAGAGCATCATTGTAGATAACGCGGAATAATCTTGAAAGATTTACAATCAATTCAATATAATAGGCCCTATATGCAAAGCAAATATACTAAGCCCGAATAAAACAAAATAATATTATAGCCTACTGGTGTCAGTATAATCGTTGGAGTTAGTAAGTTTCATTCCATCTACAAGAAATGAAACGATGAGCGAAATATCTCTACAGAATTGATCGATACAACTTCGTGATTATATCTTATACTATAATTCTTAAAGTTTGTCCTTCCGTATGTATGTTTGCAATGCATCGCTGTCCGGCTAAAGGCTCCGAAACGGAACGGTTTAGCGATTTGAAAAAAATTACAAAACATTATTACGCAACGTCTAATTCAACGCGACTATTTTCAGTTCGCAATTTTATTTAAACGCCGATATATGGCCATTTTACATTTCTACGAGGATATATCTCAATACCGGCGGCCCTGCCATAGTAGAGCCATTTGTCCACGTCACCTCTGGCTAAAATTAATATGCAATACGTCACGCTAGCATCTAGGTCAACGCTCTGATTCGCAACCAATCACGATGACCGTGCCCACGGCTGAATTTATAGCGAACGTTTTCATTTGAATTTCTATCGATCTCTACTCAACCCAACTTTATTTCAACTCAAACTTTACTTTAAATTCCGATATTTGGACATGCGTAACCTGACCTTAACCAACTCTCACGACGCCTAAAATTACGGGAGAAAATACACGCACCACGATACTAAATGCTTGCCATTTTAAGTTTCGATGTGGTCATAGTCTGTTTCAATGCCATTGAAAAGTATATTTTGCGTAGAGTTGAATTAAACAATTTCAAGCCAGCGCGTAAATTCGCCAGAGGGATACACGAAAAATTTGCACATCGTTAAATTCAAATTCACGGGTGCTGACGAAGATGTCGTTAAATACACAGGCGCTGAGAAAAACCCGGGCGAACGCCGGGTAAAAACTGCTAGTTATATATACAGTATACACGTATCAACAGCAATGACTGTCGGCTAATATTAAGTCCTGTTTGCATCGACATACGCACTTAAATGAAATAATTCGTCTAAATTCCAAACGATAGACTACACTCCTTTCATATCTGGAATATTCACGCTGTAGCATCAGTCGCGTCTGCTGTTTTGCTCAATAGAGTCTAATACTGCATAATAAATAATTCTACAGCAATATTGGTAAAGAATTAAATCATTTTGAGCAATGTCTTTACATATTCCGTTCACCTGCTGTAAAACTATTGAACTTACTGAAGAAATCCTATTATTATAGGATTAGCTAGGTCTCGACATTCACAGTTGTCAAACAAGCTTTTATTTATATTGAACTAACTATTGTTAAGCATAAAATTCTACCAAAGTTACTCAGTAGAAGAAAACAATAACCCTACAGTTGTGTAACAGTGGAATGTAACATAGTATGATCAATGTTTGGTTTCATCGGACATTAGGGTGATCCTTAGCAACATGGGAAAAGATTTTTTAAATATTTTACTGGCTCCCACCCTCTCATCTGATACTCCTCCAGTAGAAACTTATTGCCGCCAAAAATGTTTGTGATTGGTGCACATTTAGGGTATGCTCAATCCGCTTCTTTGTGATGCTATACAAAAGTATAACTATGCGAAATTGCCAATGGTTAAAAATGTTTCTATCCCAATAAGTACATGGGGCTCAAGACTAAAGAATATACTATATACTCAGATGTAAAGTGCATTCTATTCAATTTTTCATATCTTTGTCTTTTCTTTGCTGAAATAGCTTAGTAATTGATAATTAGATCTTTTTTTATAATGAATAACTGACTATTAACTACGGTACTCTATTGGAAATGCATTGCAACTTGTCAGATATTTTAACCATTACAATAAATAGCGAGTTGATGTGACATCGCATATCAAGTTGATGCAGTCGTACAACAAACAAATTAATGAATATGTTAGACAAGGAGGGTGAAAAAAACTCTCCTGTCTCACACCAGATGCCACTGAAAAGCAGTATAAAAAGCAGCTGCCCCAGCGCAGTTTAACCAGTTGTTTGCTTTACCAGTTTTCTTAGATAGAGACTACAGGAGACGAGAAAGTGGACCGACTACCAGTCATTGTTCCAGTATCTGGCATTGAAACAACTCCTGTCTGTACCGAGGCTGTCTTCCGGAACCGGTCAGGCAATGGCATATGCAATGGCATATGCAATGCTTGAGGGCGTTAAGGATTGCATCGAAGGACTCTGTTTTGACACAACTTCCAGCAACACAGGACGAAAGACAGGAGCTTGCGTTTTGGTAGAGAAGCTGCTGGAGAGAAAAATGCTCTACTTGGCATGAAATTCTTTTGGAGGAAGCCTTCAGAACCACAGTGGCCCAATGTTGTTGTCACAGATTACAAGCCTGGCATGGATGGTCAATTTCAAATCATGATTTTTCTATAAAATTGACCTTTTTGTTCTTAAAATAACCTTTGATCGTCTTACATTTGGTCTCCTTGTTTCTTATCACAGGTAGCCCTTATCAAGACGAGAAATACAAGAAAGAATTAACCAATTTCAACAATTATTGCCTGAGATCTGATCATTTTTCTTCGATTTTTTATAGATTATGTTTCTTATGACCTTGAAATGACCTTGAATTTAGTATCTATATTTTATCAGAATATAGCTCTCATTGAGACAAACAAACATTAAAAGGTTCATCCAAGTTGGACTCCTCGTTAATTTTTTGTGATAAAAAGAATAAATCGACAATGGACCCAAGTCCCAAGACAAAAGCATGGGCGATTTCAGTTCTGGGAGTTTAAGTAGGGTATGTTCGGCGGCTTTGAGGGACCTCAGGATAACATTTTTAAATTCTGTAAAAAATATTTATAGACAATATATGAATAGAGCAATGGGACAAAATAGGGAACGGTTGGTTTCTGCAATGTATCATTTTTCTGGACACCCCTACAGCACTCGAATGATTGATCATTATCATATCGGAAGCCTTTTGTTTGTGCGATTGCAGGAAATAAGCAAAAATTTCAAGTGGATTGAGCATACCCTAAACATTGACCAATATTAAAGAAATTTTATACCAATTAGTTTCTACCAAGGGAGAACCTATTTGGAGGGTGGGACGGTGGAATTTTGAAAGTTTAAAAATGAGGACCACCCTATTGGACATAGATCAGATGAATCAGGGTTATAGTATAATTCTGGTCACTGTTGCTCCAGTTCAATGTCTCTTTGATTCACATAATATTCAGTGTGATCGTTCCCGTAGATGTGTAACTGACTGTAATTGTCCTGCTGGTGAACTGTCGATGACTTTTCCATTGGACAAGAATAGTAGCTTTCATTTTCACAGGGCTGTTCAATTCCTTGGCTATGTTGTGATGGCTGATTTACTTCACGGGTCTTTTGACGCGGTTGATAACCAACATCTGACGATTGTTGTGTACTTTCGCGCAAGTTTTCACTGCGTTCAGATTTCTCTATGTAGGCCTACAAACCAAAATGGCGATTTTTTTAAAACTACCTAAAAACAAAAGGCCCTCAACAGTGCTTGCATTAGTACATTTAACATGTTCAAATTAAGATAATACTACTGAATAGATTATAATTGATTAACTGATCATCACTGAACCAAAGAATCAATGGGCATCAAAGACTTCTCAATGAGTGATAGATGAATGAGGAGAATGTCAAAAGATTATTTGAAATTTTAACTGAATTTTAACTTAGCTTAGCTTAGCTTCGTCATCTCTCATTTAAAACACTTATTACGCACGTTATGTCAGTAATCCTGAATCTGAGGCTTTGTGTTGGTATAAAGAGGTATTGCCGTATTGGTAGCCTATACAGAACATTAAAGATCCTCGAGTTAATTATTTACTTATCAGATCTAGACTACTCTGCAGCATTCCTCAACCGCTACAGTAACTGAGATAAAGTCGGTTTAGCCACACTAATGAAGAATTTTCAATGATTTTGAAACAGAGTGGCAAAAGTTTTAAACCTTGCCTTGAAGAAGATTTGGTAGAAAGTACTAACTTAATAAAACACGTAATAGAACAGATACCTTTAAGCTTTTTCTTCCTGACGAAAAGCGAAACTGCAACCATCATGAGAAGAAGTAGCAGTGATCCTCCACCGACAGCCGCTGCAACAACGGTGCGATGAAACGTAACAGAATCTGAAGTAGAACCAGTGTTAGCAGGGTAAGGCAAATAACTTCTAAAAATCAGGAAGTTTTTGGCCAAAAAATCAGTTCTTTCAGTTTGTTTATTTTCTTTTTGTCTGCATCTTTCATTATGACTGGACTATTATAGTGAAAATCTTCATAGGGTTTGTTTCTTCCAGGGGCAATAATTGCTGCAATAGCGGTGCATTGACGAGCATTCTCCTTGTAAAAACATAATTCTTTCGAAAATCTGTCCACACATCAATCTGAGTTATATTCCTTTTCTTAGCGCCACAATTTATTGCATATTATTATTATCTCTTCAAGTATAGGTCTTCACTTTCACCACCTGTCCAATGGTTCGTCTGCCTATCGGTCTGTTTACAACGTTTGTATCTTTGCTTGTAAGTCGGAATTCCTGTCTGATTGTTTTCAGACAAGTGTTGAGCAAGTAGGCCTACGTGGTGAAACTAGGCTGATAAAATGAAAAGCCGCATTAAGATAATTATGATAATTTTGGTTTATGATTTCATATTCTCTTTAGCAAATAATTATGTTTCCCGCTGTGTACTAGAAAATAGGTTCTTTACAATATAAGCCATTCAGTTTTAAAACATCTCTGTCTGTTTTATGTCTGTCTGACTAAATATTTTCAAAATTTCTTTCCCTATAATTTCTGTTTCTGTCTCGTTCTCTCTGGCTGGATCGCTCCTTCTGCTCTCACACTGTTTAAAAAATGACTTGTATTATCCTGGGAAAAGAACTTTACCATTTTTCATGTGCGAAATGCTTTTCCTTTGAGCTCCCAGACCATTTGCAACTGTGCATTCAATGTAGTGTTCCTTGTCTGAATCCAACGCTGTATCAAACGTAAGAACCGATCCCTCTACAGATCTGTTTGTCTCAAGATTTGTCCATCTGTAGTTTGGAACTGGATTACCATCAGCTAAACATTCAAGACGATCGTCGTATATAGCGATGCTAATGTTCCTCGGTCCATCTAAAATTACTCATTGTATCAAAAGCAGTGAATGCAACAGAGTGCGTAAGACAGTGCCAATAATCGCATTTAAACACATGAATACTTGCTTGTTTGGAGCTGCAGCCGTGTCCATATTTAGTCCAGAAAATCAAAAATCGTGTCTACTATCAGTTGTGGAAGGAAATCTGTTGGTTAGGATATTAACGTCTGCGGGAGTTCACCAGTGGTGACGCTTCTAGTTATCTAAGCACATGTCGCTTATTAAATTTATGATCTCAACGACTTTAGCATCACTCTGGTTGGTGTATGCAGCGCCTTTGTGAGGTACCTAAATGCGCCTTAATAACTGTCTATTAACACACAAAGTGTCAAACATACATGTAGGCCTATATTGAAAACTGCTGAGGTTTCTTGGCCCATCTGAGATGAATTATTCATCTACAAATTCATATACATGAAATACCCTTCATTTTCTGTTACAGCCTAGAAACGTAAAGAACTAAAGATTATACACTTGTATAAGTGGCGCTGTGGAACTCCAGAGAAAGCTTGGTCCCAGCTCGAAAGTTAGTTCGGCAGAAGTGCAAACTCGGTCCAAGAAATCCAACGATAGAATGCATTTCAATCGCTTAACATATTATGTTGTTATTGTTTAACAACAGTAAAAGGACACTGGGCACCGTGTTACCAAGTGTTTCACAAAGGTTTCAGCGTCGCTTAATTTCACTGCATCTGGCAAGTATGATATCAACAACACATAAACACCCGCATACAGCCGTCATGGCTGTATCATAGTTAAGATGATAGTTAAGATTAAAACTTATGAGGCAATTTGGTATAGTCTTTTACTTGATTGCAAAACTTACATGTACTCCAACATGAGCAATTCATTACAGCGCTCTTCAATGCTGTTCTGAACAAAAGGAGTTTTATTCATAATCTGAGAATTATGTTCAACACTTGGAATAAAACTAGAGCAAGCAACTGGGAACAAAACTCAACCATCTGTGCATTGATTCATTCTTCTCCTGTATTTGTAATCAGAGATATCTGAAGACCTGTGTGGCAGTGTGTGTGTTTGACTGATACCAAGTCTGTGTTCTTCTGTAACTTATAAAAATCGTGCGACTTGTAACTATACTTACACAGAACGTTTACCGTATAATTCCACATGTATTGGTAATCTGGAGCATTTCCTTGAGAATTATTTGGCAACTGAAACGCAATCTTGCACGTGAATATGACGCTGTTGTCATCGGAAGTTAGTTGCTTAATGATTGAGGATGTTATGGTCAACGGAACGCTGCGCTTGTCAGTAGTGCTTGTGTCTGAAGCTATGACGTCCTCTGTGTTGGCTTTGGTCCAAGTGAAGATGGGGATCATGTCCCCAGCATAAATGATACCACATCCATAGATAACCGTTTTCCGTTATTTTCCAATCTTTACGGCTTGTGTTGGCAGAACATTCCGGAGACGAAACTAATAGCACAAAAGTTTCAACAAACTAGCATAGTAACAAAGTATAAAAGCTATTTTTTTCATAGTTTGGCTTATGACTTGAAAGTTTGTATGAATAGAACGAAGCAAGTGAACATGAGTGCATAACTCCGTCACTGCTCGTACTCTGGTCTCTCTCTCTCTCTCTCTCTCTCTCTCTCTCTCTCTCTCTCTCTCTCTCTCTCTCTCTCTCTCTCTCTCTCTCTCTCTCTCTCTCTCTCTCTCTCTCTCTCAGGTCCCTTCGCTCTAGTGATAGACTTGACCTCTTCGTCCCTCGGATCAGGACGGACTAGCTGTCAAAAACGCCGCGCCCTTGCAACTGTTGGTTCTTCTTTGTGGAATAACCTTCCCCACAAATTCGGGCTGAGAGTTTGGTAGAATCCACTGCGGTCCGTTGCTTGAAAAGTTTTCTGTTTCCTCGGAATGCGCACGCTGTGAGCGCCTCTGAATGTCATTACTGCTAGAGGCGCTTTATAAATGCCCAGATACACTATAATACAATACTAACCATCTTTGTTATAACAATGTGTCCTTTAGCAGCAACTAACTAAGATGAATAGTCATTGAGTACATAGTGGCACAGGGTGGCGGTATACCTGGGCTACACAAAATCTATGTATCGAGGCAACTTGATCTGACCATAACAGTTGCAGACGTTTACTTCAAGTTGCAATCTTTTCTTCCCGATCACTAAATCCTACTTTATAATAATATTGTAATGCCCTGTTAGCAAACTACTTATAGTGGCTAAACAAAAAACAACTTCCTCTTACTGGCATGGCCATACATACTTAAAAAGATACGCGTGTAACAGTTCTGTTTAGATATACATAGTAAACATGACATAGCCTACATACCAAGAACAGTTAAATGTGCAACTCTTTTGTTGCCAGTGGCGATTGTAACACATTGGTATTTTCCAGCGTGATCCCAATCAACGGAATCGATGACCGGATTATGTTGTCCTCTGATCCTTTTATCAATAATTTTATATCTAGATTGGAACGGTAAACTTATATTATCGCCAAAATAAATGTCTGTATCTTTTGATGTACTGAATGAAGTAAATCCTCAAATCACATGTTGATCTCCATCTGCACTGCATTTCAGTTCTACTCTGTCTCCGTTTATTGCGACCGCGTTTCTCGGAACAGCCAACAACGATGCATCGCAGATCAATTTTAACTGGACAACTGAAACACGAAATTTTAATAGACAATTCACGTGTCATGCATTAATTGTTAGATTGTTGAATATGATAGTTTAAACTTAGACAATGGCAAGGTTAAGTTATTCTATGATTCGTAATAAAACATATTGCCCGCCTTATATAGATCGGTAGCTCTCGTTTAAAGACTTGATAGACACAGCTTCATCACAATAGTTACGGGCATATTTAGCAAAGCCATTTTCTGTAAATTTTTAAATAAATGATTTTGTTTAAAGAAAGCTATCAGTAAAATAAGAAGAAAGAAATTCTGTTTTATAGTGCAAGTTTTCTTATCGACATGCTCTAGTTCAAATTGTTAAAAATTACTAGATTCTGAATTCATTCATTCGTTCATTACTTGAATTTATATAGCGCCTCTTCAAGGAAACTACTCAGAGGCGCTCCCAACCCCAGCGCGGCCAAATAGGACCATTTTAAGTTCAGATTGGAATGCCTGAGAAGGGGTTCTAGGAAGGGAGCGGAGGACCAGAGGTAGGCCATTCCTGGTATAGGGCCAACCACAGAGAAGGCACGGCTCTGCTTGGTGGAGGTGCGAGCAAAAGGGACAGAGAGAAGACCATGTTCAACAGAGCGGAGAGAGCGCGAGCCCCGAGCGCTGAGGGTGGGGCTACAAAGCTCAATAAGGTAGGCAGGAGCGAGGCCCAGCAGACAGCACCAAACTAAGGCAGCTATCCTATACTAGATTCGCTGCCTAAGAGGGAGCCAGTGAAGATTGTCTCGCATATAGCTGGAGATGCGGTCGAATGTGGGTATGCGGCCAATAAGGCGGCCTGCAGAGCGTAAGACGCGATCCAGACAGTTCAGTCGGGCGGTCAGGAGGCTAGCATAGAGATCAGCAGTAGTCAAGTCTGATGGTTACAAAAGAATGGACAAGGGTAGCAGAAGCAGTAGAGTTTAGCAAGCGAGCGATAGTGCAGTTGGCGCGGCTCAGAGAGAGTGAATGTGAGGAGCAAAGGTGAGCTCCTGATCCAGAGTAACGCCAAGGTCAGAGGAGAAGACAAAATGATGAAGGCGGTCATATTTAACTTAGCCAGCTGCTGGCGGGTGCCAAGCCAAACGAATTGAGTTTTTAAGGAGTTTTTAAGGAGTTGAGGCGGAGACGGTAGGACGACATCCAGGCCCCCAAGGATTCCATGGCCAGACTCATAGCGCGGACGGTTACAACAGCGTGAGAGGTGAGGCAGTGTTGGTTGGCCTGAACGTCATCTGCGTATAGCTGGGCCAGCATAGCGTGAGAGGCAAGTAAAGAGGCGAGATCAGAGTTATAGATTATGAACAGAAGGGGACCCAAGACGGAGCCCTGGGGGAGACCATAGGGGGCGGAACCCATCGGGACCTAGATGATTGTAAATCTATTTCGCAAAGCTGCACCAGTGGTACAGCTATATCGAAACATTGTCTGTTACTTAGTACTCATGATGTATGAACTCTAGTCTCTGGGGAGAATACAGCTAGGCGATAAGATTACGCAATTAGCGAAAAAGTAGGATGAGAAAGTTAGGAAAATCATGTGGAGAAAAAAGTGGACGCAGTATATTCACGTATGATCTTCATTTTGGGGCGTTGAATAATATGTCACTGAATCATCTCTAATGCTGTTAGCTCATCAGTCATGCAATCTAGAATAGACTTATTTATACTAACCTGTAAACGCCATAACAATTGGAAGCAATTGGCAACAAACTACTGCCATCATGTAGCCTATTCAGTCAAGATGTTGAGATAGTAGAAGGAAGTAACTCTGTACATTTGCCAAACATATTCAGAACGCTTCAGGATGTTAGCTCTGGCTTAATTGGCGAAATTTCACTTATGCTATAATTATGAACTAAGTTTTATTGGTGTAATTAGCCAACGGATCCTGGACACTTTTCGTTTACCCCAGTTATATCCCAACACCACGTAATCATGTGACTAATTATAATTCGTTCTCTGCCAGCTCAAGAGCTGAGGAGCGGAAACTGCTGCGTTACACTATGGAGGCGGGAGTAGAAGCTTTCCCTCACTTTGCTTTTAATTATGAGCACACAAAGCTGATTCTTAATTTGTCGAATTACAGTTTGTCATGATCTTCTCTGCAATTTCTCGATCTTTCGTCTGTTTAATGGATCTGATAAGTCCACACAATCTCAAGGTCATCGGAAAGAGAAGTTAAACAGTTCCTTGACCTAGATGTAACTATGAGAGTCAACAATGGTCAGGAAATATTAGCGACTTCATTTTATTAGCTAGTCTCAGGGTATGAGGTTGGGTGACAAGTCCTTTACCTCGCCGTCGGATCTGTCTTTTGACAGCTAGTCCGTTAAGGTTCGCCAACAGAGCGGGTAGACTTTGACGAAACATGAAGATTAAGAAAATCGCTTGCGATCAGGAGAAAGGAATTAAGACAATCGTGTAGATACAAAATAAAGTTAATGTGTTATGTTCATTTACAGGAGAATGAATCAATATAGTATATATTCGTTAAACCTATTCTATATCCCTAGATCTCAAGTTCCCTAGTCTCGGATAATTGCTTTATAGCTAAATGAACGCATGTTCATTTATGCTATTTGAACTGAAGTTTCTGTAACTTTTAACTTTAATAACTATCACATCACAATGACTGCGTGATTAATATCACAGTTCAATAATCATTTTGCTACTGAGATTCTTTTGCCTCTTCCTTAATAAATTTGCATGCTGACTCAAAATCCGAAAAACTTTTCGGTATTTCACGTCCCGTCCCGTTTTTAAGTTACAAGGTTCCGCAACTGATCTGGATGAGTCGTATGGGCCTGAACTGACTGAAGAAGAGCCTCGTCTGTTGACTCAGGAAAACCTGAATGTTCTCGTGAGACTTGTCATTATCAAAGGTGAAAGCAGAAGTGGTCGGTTCAAGACTGAAGCAATGGAATCTGCTACAAAAATACAGCAATCAGTGTTTGTCGTGATCTTTGGTTTAAAGGAAAATACGGCTTCTGAAACTGACACGTTATGCAGATCACTAGTGGAACATTTGTGACGATCTCAAAGTTGTGTCGCTCGAACTTGGCCTACAGTTGAGATATGCCATGTACAGTGTATATGTGCTTCCGGTGCCTTTGGAGCAATCCTGATGATTCTAACCACAGTGACTATTATAGACGGAAGCAATGGTCTATAAAAATTTCGTAAAGCCGATGAACAAAAGCGATGGTTTTCAACATCTCAGAAATAAGTTTTTTGTAGAAAAGTGAAACCAAACTTAAAGAAGTTCTTTTTGGTCACGAAATCCGTGAACTGATGGGTGACGATGAGTTCCAAAGTAAGCCGAATCTCGCTGAGTTAGCAGCATGGGAAGTCTTCGTGTTGGTTGTCCAGAACTTACTTGGTAAGATGCCACGCCGTGATTCGTTGACTTGATGCTGTACACTAGGAGGATGCTGTATTACAGTGGTTGGGTGACATAATGAACGGGGGTCAAAAGAACGGGCGACATTTGAACGGCGACTGTAGAACGGTGTATACATTACCGGTGCGACTATTGAACGGCCGGACAGTTGAACGGGTAACAGATGACCGGTGAACAACTTATCCAGAAAGTGAATAAAATTTTAAAGCAATTGAACAAGCGCTGTCTTGGACAATGGACATGTCTGTTTAGTTGTGGGACAAACAGGCAATTGAGCGTAAATACAATAAGATTTCTGCTCTGCCGTAGGTGGCGAATTCTTGATATTTCTTATTGCTTGGCTGAAGCATTCCGGTCGATCCTTGCAAAAAGTTAGTCTTTTGCATTTGCATGTCTTTCTTGAGACCTGTCATAAACGTCCGAAACGGTTGGATGGTGACATGAGAACAGCGACTGGAGTCCATAGTGCCACCCTTCTACTGAATTTGTTGTTCTAGCAATGCCATCCATGCCAGCGGTGTATTGATTCCAAAGGGCAACTGGGTATATTGCCGACCCGTCGTTGTTTCCAAGTCGTCTTTGTCTGCGACCGCGAAGATAGGTATGCTTCGAAAAATGAGGTCAGTATATCGTTAGGTTGAGTATCAGCTAAGACTTCAAAAGCTCAACATTCAGTATACGCCTACAGTAGTATTCAAGGAGAAGGAGTACATCCGTTCAGTTGACCGTCGTTAAATGTCGGCCCGTTTAACTGTCTCCCGTTAAAGTTTCGCCGTTCTAGAGTCGTCCTTTCAATTGACCGTCGCTCAAATGTCGTTCAAATGTCCGTATATCATTACTAGTAGCCTATATATGACTTGTTTAACACTGATAATTCTTTCATTTCACTTAACTTCTAATTTAATTTACATCTTTAAATACTAATTATTACTTCGATGTATTGCAATAAAAGCTTCATGTAGCCTATGTTTGCAAATGATGTAATAAAGAATGTACTTACTTACTCACTGGAAACTGCGAACTTTAATTAGAAACATTTAAAAATACTAGATTTTATAACGAAATAAATCATCAATCAATCATCGACAATCGAAACGTAGCTAAGAGTAAAGATTTAATATTTGAAAGGTTTCCAATATCAAATTTTAGGAAGCTTCAAGATTTAATTTGCAAAAGAAGCACGGCATATGTTAGATATAAATCGTGGGGATAAATGAATCGATTATGTTTACTTAACAACTGAACATCATGTGTCAAAGTTAGTGGCTCATACCAGAATGCATATACATTGTACACAGATTTTAGTGTTCGTTTAGATACAAAACTCTAGCTTGATGAGTATTGCCTATGCGACATCTTGCTGTCTACCTGTACCTTATCTTCTTTCCAAGTCTCTATCCCAATCCAATAATGTTCTATGTCGGTCCTCCATTCTGAATCATTTTATTTATAATAGTTTCAATCAATTATGTTCCATGACTACAAAAATAGTTAATACCAGACATTGCCAAGTTAAGGTAGCCTATCATTCATTACTTCATTCATTCAGAGCATTTATATAGCTCCCCTTCAGGAAGCTACTCAGCCACGACTAAATAAAAAGACTTGAGGGACTTGTAGAACCCTGCCGGACGGCTCACAAGTAAAGAGCGGAAGGTCATTCCAGATGGAAGGTCCCACAACCAAAAAAGCACGGCGCTGCTTAATAGCCAAGAGAGCCCGCGGAACAAGGAGCTCACCTCTCGTCGTAGAGCGAAGCGCCCGACCGCTGCAACGTCGGACACTGGGCGGCAAAGATCACGCAAGTAAGATGGAGCGAGCCAAGAACGTAGCGAGAAACCACAAATCAAATTTATGCTATTTCGCACTACGTGGGATTTAGGCTTACTCGGTGGTATCTAATCAGTTGTCCTTTCTCATGCTTAAATTTCGATAGCGGTTTAAGACTACACTAAGAGCGCTCTATAATTAAGTAATTATAAGCTTACAGGGGCAAATAGGCCCCTAAAACAATCACTTTTTGACATAATTTATGATGTTTCCGAATAGTGCGTGGTTTGAACAATTATCTGTAACAGTAGTCAGTACAATATTGAAAACTTAAAGTTAAAAAGTTAGTTAAAAACAGCGTGTTAATATTATTGCATAAAACAGTAAATTGGTACAATGCTGTGAACGTCTAGTTATGATTTTAGGTCATCGCTGTTGCAACGAAACTTGCTAAATAGCATACAGCAGTAAATTGGTAGGCTTACAATGCTGTGTGCTCTTAGTTATAATGTTATGTCAAAACTTTTGCATCGAAACGTGTTAAATAGCATGGTTCAAATCTTCCCTATAACACGGTTTTGGTTTCAAAAAGTTAGTCTTTCGTGACGCCGTGTGACTTGAGGTGAAACTTCAACGTCATAGTTGAAATTGCATTGGATCAATTATTTCTTTTAAAGTATTGTTCTTAGACGGATATGCAATGTACAGTGTATATTATTTTGTATGTGCTTCAGGTGCCTTTGGAGCAATCTTGATGATGCAATCCACTATAGTCGGAAACAATGGCCTATACAAATTTCGTAAAGCCGATGAACAAAAGCGATGGTTTTCAACATCTCAGAAATAAGTTTCGTTTTGAGAATACTGTTCAATTTACGTACCCCGTTTTGATTAGACCTACTTTTCTTAATTACAGTTCGATTATGTTTATTTGTTCCGTGAGCATTTCATGCAATTAATACTAAAGTTGCCAAATCTAAGTTAATGCAGTTCAGTTATTTCTCTGTACGTGGCTTCTTAGTACTCGGCAGTTTCTGTTATGCTGTTGGTTGGTTGATGTAGTCATCGCTTGGTTGATCAATCAAGCGTAGCTCACAGTACAGTTCTGGCTGTTGTGAGGTCGATGGTCTCTCGGTTATGGCACAATACTCTGCACTGGTGGCTCTTATCTGAGGGTCTTTGATAGTTGAAGGATCCGTCTGAATCGTAGCTGCTCTGGCTTGTGAATCGCTGCGTCGTCTGAATGCCCCACCTGAAAAGCAACAGGAATAAAGTGCATTAATTTCAAAGCGCTTTTCACGCAAAAAAAATCAACTCTAAAAACGTCTTCCTGACATTAGACATCCTCTTAATAGTTTTCAGTGGCAAAGAATGCATTTTATGCTGAACTTATCAACAGAAGCTCTGCTAAATTGTCTAAAACCATCACATTTATAGACATACAGTAACATTTAAATAGTTTGTTGTCGAGTAATACTGCAAAAATTCATCAGTCAATCAATCAAGCAAACATCATCATCATCATCATCATCATCATATAAAGAAATAAATTCAAATAACTGAATATTACTACGCATCTATTCGTCTTTAAAACATATTCGATAACGATTAATGCTTTAAGCTTGGAAGAATTTAGAAACCAAGTGTAATGTGAAATTTTCTAAATTCGTTGCAATGCAAGATGGCTTCTAACGGCATACCTGCATTGAAGAAGCTTAACAACTTTGATAATCCTAATCCCAAGCTCAAGAAAACGACTCCAGTTAGGCTAAGTGACGCGAGAATTAGTGCCACGCCTGCGGTGCCTAATGTGCTGGATTTCTCTTCTGATGATGTGCTTAATGTGGTGGATTTCTCTTCTGATGCTGTGCTTAATGTGGTGGATTTGTCATCAGATTCTGCTAAAGACCAAATATCATAAAAATGACTATAATCACGAACTACAAACAATAAAACAATATAAACAGCCATACACATAATATTTTAACGAAGAGCATGGTGTTCTTGTTTGTTAAGTTTCGTCTTGCTTGGCCCCAACTACACGGTGTCCACGATAAAGTAGATCACTAGACTTTGTGAAATATCTTGGTCATTTGTAGTACTATAGGTACTATATTTTTTACACATGAACTGCAGTCTATTCTATCTATACCCTGCAAATTTTATTACAATTGATGCAACGGTCACGAGGATATACCCTTATGAAATTGGGTGGTTTAGGAACCAAGTTACCAACACGTAAAACGCATAGAATGACGTCATTTTTCTGGCTACCGCAGGTGCTGAAACTGTTGTTTATAAGCGTCATTTTCGGAAACAGTTACACTACGATACCTGTTTTACGTAACAGTATACACTTTTGTTTGTAAAGAAATGGTTTTAGTGCAGAGGACAAGATTTTAATCAAGGAGTTGAGAGAGACGAAGGGGTATGGCGCAAGGAGACTCATTATCTGAGGGTCTTTGATAGTTGAAGGATCCGTCTGAATCGTAGCTGCTCTGGCTTGTGAATCGCTGCGTCGTCTGAATGCCCCACCTGAAAAGCAACAGGAATAAAGTGCATTAATTTCAAAGCGCTTTCCACGCAAAAAAAATCAACTCTAAAAACGTCTTCCTGACATTAGACATCCTCTTAATAGTTTTCAGTGGCAAAGAATGCATTTTATGCTGAACTTATCAACAGAAGCTCTGCTAAATTGTCTAAAACCATCACATTTATAGACATACAGTAACATTTAAATAGTTTGTTGTCGAGTAATACTGCAAAAATTCATCAGTCAATCAATCAAGCAAACATCATCATCATCATCATCATCATCATATAAAGAAATAAATTCAAATAACTGAATATTACTACGCATCTATTCGTCTTTAACCCTCAATGGGTCCTTGGGGTGCAATTGCACCCCATGGCCGATTCTATGGCTACTCACGTGTTATTATTAAAATTTCAGCAGTTATCTTCTAGGACATTGTAAGTGAACCATTTTTTCATATACTCATGCATAAAACGATAAAAAAAAGTTGACGTCAATTTTTGCCAGCACAAATTCATCGGGGGTGCAAATGCACCCCAAAATTATAACGTTGATATTATGAACAAATTCAGGTAATTGGTGCTAATTAGGCCTACTGCAATAATTTGTTATGTTATTATCAATTATGTTAGAACATTCCTGATATTAGTTGGACCTTTTTAGAAGTCAGACATTTTTTTGCTTACATTTTCAGTATTTCAGTGGCAGAAGAATTGCTTACTCAGGGTATGACCTATGTAGGAACGATGCGCAAGAACAAACGAGACATTCCTCCAAGCATGATAGCAAAAAACAGAGACGAATTTTCTTCGATCTTTGCATTTGATGGCAACAAAACGTTGGTATCATATGTCCCAAAAAAGGGAAAGTCGGTCATTCTTTTGTCGACAATGCATCACGACAAGGTTGTCGATGGTCTGAAACAAAAACCAGAGATCATCCTTCATTACAATGCAACTAAGAGCGGAGTAGATAACATGGATCATTTGGCTTGCATCTACTCATGTAAACGAAAGATCAACAGGTGGCCAATGGTCCTATTCTTTGACATGCTTGACACAGCTGCCATTGCCAGTTTCGTGATCTGGATGTGCAATAACCCTGACTGGAATAAGTCGTCCAAAGCGATACGTCGTCGCCAATTCATCATCAGTCTCGGGGAGTCTCTTGCCGAGCCACTTATAAGAAGACGTTTGGACAAGCCAGCCCTGCTCAGAGGACCGATCATGGACGCAATCCAACTTATAGAACTGGACTCTGGAGAATTTGAAGCAGGAACTGAGATACCAGCTAAAGTGAAGAGGACACAGGGACGTTGTCATCTGTGCCCGCGCGAGTGTGACAGGAAGACGCGCAAATTCTGCGATAAGTGCTCTAGGCCTGCTTGTCCGGCACACTCTGTCAATAATTTACTGTGTGACAAATGTACGATTTAGATAATTATGTCATTTGTTAACTGGTGTAATATGTTGGCCGTATGGCATATCTTACCATCGACTAGTCCAGCGCAGAGAGCGCCTCTGAGTCGGTTTATTTCCTGAAGGGGCGCTATATAAATGTGTTGAATAAATAAATAAATAAATAAAACATTGAACAGTATGTTTATATAAAATACATGGTATTCGATTACCGGTAGACAGAGCGTATCGTTGATTTATATTCTCAAACACTTAGGGGTGCATTTGAACCCCAAGGACCTGGAACGTAACTTTCTGACAAGGACCCATTGAGGGTTAAAACATATTCGATAACGATTAATGCTTTAAGCTTGGAAGAATTTAGAAACCAAGTGTAATGTGAAATTTTCTAAATTCGTTGCAATGCAAGATGGCTTCTAACGGCATACCTGCATTGAAGAAGCTTAACAACTTTGATAATCCTAATCCCAAGCTCAAGAAAACGACTCCAGTTAGGCTAAGTGACGCGAGAATTAGTGCCACGCCTGCGGTGCCTAATGTGCTGGATTTCTCTTCTGATGATGTGCTTAATGTGGTGGATTTCTCTTCTGATGCTGTGCTTAATGTGGTGGATTTGTCATCAGATTCTGCTAAAGACCAAATATCATAAAAATGACTATAATCACGAACTACAAACAATAAAACAATATAAACAGCCATACACATAATATTTTAACGAAGAGCATGGTGTTCTTGTTTGTTAAGTTTCGTCTTGCTTGGCCCCAACTACACGGTGTCCACGATAAAGTAGATCACTAGACTTTGTGAAATATCTTGGTCATTTGTAGTACTATAGGTACTATATTTTTTACACATGAACTGCAGTCTATTCTATCTATACCCTGCAAATTTTATTACAATTGATGCAACGGTCACGAGGATATACCCTTATGAAATTGGGTGGTTCAGGAACCAAGTTACCAACACGTAAAACGCATAGAATGACGTCATTTTTCTGGCTACCGCAGGTGCTGAAACTGTTGTTTATAAGCGTCATTTTCGGAAACAGTTACACTACGATACCTGTTTTACGTAACAGTATACACTTTTGTTTGTAAAGAAATGGTTTTAGTGCAGAGGACAAGATTTTAATCAAGGAGTTGAGAGAGACGAAGGGGTATGGCGCAAGGAGACTCATTACAGAATTTCCAATGAAAAGTTGGTCCCTAGCTAGTGTCAGCAAGCTGCTAAAAAAGATTGCCACAACCGGATCAGTTGCAAGGAAATCACGAGATCGGACGTTACGAACGCAAACAAATATCAATGCTGTCGAAGAACTGGTGCTGAGTCAGGATGATCAGCCGCGCACGCATCTGTCGCTAACACTTCATACCCATGGCTGCCTCAGGGTTAGCTCAAGGGACTGCTCTTCTTCTTCTTCTTCTTCTTCTTCTTCGTGGCCTGAACCAAATTTAGTAAACACCAGAAATAGTAAAGCATAATTTGAACTCAGTTCACTGGTTGCGTTGCGTATCGAACAGGCAAGCTTAGTTCAAATTCTCTCTTACAGTTCAAAGACAGACTTTAGTAACATTGACATCAGTACTCTTCCTTTTTTCACCACTGACGTTAATACTTCAACATTTGACACTTTGATGCTGACTACAAGTCGTACCCGAACAGTTGTGCCCTCGCTAGCGTGCTCCTGGGTAACAATTTTCTCAGTTCTTCTCATGCTGTTTAGACCTGAATTTAAACCTTATTTCTTTCGGCTTGTTCATGATTTTGTAGTTCCTCTCACCAATCAAATTTCGACTCGACTTCTGTGAATGAATACTGATGTGAATTTTGAAGTAAACCTTGATTGACGCAGAGTGTCATGCTTATGGCGATATTTAAGCAATAATTGCTTAAATATAAGCGCATCAAATTATTTGATGCGCTTATAATAGATTTCATAAAAACGAATGTAAGATCAGGTAAGATCATGTGAGTTAGATTACTGTAGAATAGGCTAGGTTAGGTAACGTTGGATTGATTTGTAGTAAATTGGATTAGATAAACTAGATTTTATCATGCGAACGGTGTTATATATATATATATACGTTATTCGATATCCTTTTATTGGATCAGATGATATTATATCAGAACCACGAGATCACTTCAAGTTCGATTAGATCAACGTGGACTGGATTGGATTGAACCGGATTAAATAAATTAGAATAGATTACACTGATTAAAATGAAAAAATAGATATTTTCAAATTACCAGAAAATAATAAACTAGGCTACATTATC
Organism: Aporrectodea caliginosa; assembly: GCA_020284085.1. Taxonomy (NCBI): domain Eukaryota; kingdom Metazoa; phylum Annelida; class Clitellata; order Crassiclitellata; family Lumbricidae; genus Aporrectodea; species Aporrectodea caliginosa. Next base: position 21,408 of record JACEVL010001405.1, read on the forward strand.
TAATGTGGAACTATAAATGACCTACTGTTATCACTATAAACTAGTAGAAGAAAGAATGCTACTATTTTTCATGCAGTATACAAGAAATGACACGACAAGCAACATTGTGTTACCGTATTAATCAAAACAGTGTACATCTTTCACTTATAAAAGAACAATTATAAAAACAATTTACGATTAATGTTATCTTCGGTTTCCTCGAACTTAAAAAACGCACCGAACTCAAACTGTTCGTCTAAATTGTAAAATGTAGACCACATTTCTTTCATGTTTTGAATATTTTTCTAATTGAAACAGTCGACTATTATCGCCTGTCGTTCAATAGGCCTACTGCATAATTCTAAGCTTGAAATCATGACTGGTTAATTAAACACCATCATCATAATTTATATTTGTTTATTGTGTTAACAACAGACGTAACGCTGTAGGTGTCCTTGGAAAAAATAGATAGTTTCAGTATGAAGTAGTAGCTTAGTAAGAGTTCAGAAATAACATACGAGATCAAAATTTAGTGAGCCTTTGCCAGTGCCAGGATGGCAAAAAAGTTATGTGGTCTGACCTCAGAAATAGAGCGTTAAGTGTTGGTTGGGGAAAAGACATCTGAGTGAATGATTCTCATTTGAGAGAACGGCTTTGAATAGTGAAGTAAATCTGTTAGCAGGAACATTCGTCTGTTCATTAGGCATCTGCCTTATCTGCGGGATTTGTCCTGTTCTTTCGCAAATCCCCACCAGGCGGGGAAAGCATACATTGTTCTTGCATATTGAACATTGTTCTTGCATATTGAGAATTGTCTCTTCATATAATGTTCACTTGCGTTGGACTAGTAAATTTGCCGAATAATTGCTATTATTGTCGGAATAGCTAGTTATAGAAAGCCACAGAGCTTAAATAGGGCCTATAATTTATTGTGTCATTCATAATAAAGTGATCCATTGCTAGGCATTAATATCCATGGAAGTAATTCCATAGAATTGAATTGCGACCCTACAGTTGCGTTTCAGTGGAATAAATAGTATCATCAGGGTTTAGATAATCAACTGCATCAATGTCCACGTAATCTGGTGACTGCTGTTCCACTTCACTGTCTCTTTGGTTCGTACGATATTCAGTGCGAGCGCTTGTGTTGACGTAGACGTGCAACTGACTGTAAGGCTGCTGTCGACGCACTGTTGATGGTCTGCACATTAGTTCAGTGTAAGTGCTTTCATTTTGTAAATACTGGCCAACCCCTTGGTTGTGTTGTGATGGCTGATGTTCACCACTGGTCAGTTGCTGTGGTTGCTGATCAGAGTCTGACATATTTCTTCTTTCCGGCAAGTTTTCACGTTGTTCTAATTTTTCTATGTAAACATGAGAATTACAAAAAGTTTACATTTGCTAAATTGACGTTGAGTAGTTTTTAAACTTATTAAATTTGGATTGTCAATTTGTCCTTGGCTGAGGGATGCACATTGCACAAGTCTTGCATAATTTTAGGCTGAATTGGCTGGAAGTTAATCCGATCCAGTAGAAATTATAATTATAGAACAGAAAAGTGCTAAGAAAATAGTAGTAGGAGACGCTATAATTATATGATGGTTTATTATAAGTAGAAGCAAACAACAAAGGTCTTAAAATATCTGCATATTGAGATAGCTCCTTCACGTCTTACCTTGTCCTACTACATTACCTGCATTGAACACTTTCCTCTCCCTCTCCATACCTCTCTTCCGACCGTCTGTCTAATCATACTAAATAGACCCAAGTCACACGGCGACTGAAATTGAAACCTTGTATTTGCAGAGATAATAAAAATTTGGAGTGATTAGTTATCAGTCTAATAATGACAAACGAAGATCATACTTTTGTGATGAGCCTTAAGGCAACGGACTAGAGTGTAGCAGGACAAGAATGTTCCAACAACTAACACCGTTGCAATTGAAATCTTCATTTCAGAAATGCATGCTGAATCCATTGCTATATTACAAGATATGATGATGTGAAACCAAACGCGATATCCAGGGGGTGGTAACCACCCCCTTGGTAGCCAGTGTTACACAAAACATCGGTAGCCTGAGGGAGTGAGGGTTAAATTGAATAACAGGCAGTCAATACAACAACTATGAACTGCATAATAATATTCAGTGCGTGCACACGGATCAAGTGTTTAAAACGAACGAGGCCTCAGGAATGACCCAAGGAAGGTTATTTGATTGAAAATTTACGTGAGTTGGTTCTTGCAAAGCTGCATGAGTATAATTCTCTATAGCTTCTGGTGTCATTCATAGGCATAAACATTGTCTCACAACTTTAGTTTTAACTTTAACTTTTAGTTAATAAGTAAAAGAAATAGTTAAACAATGGTTTTAGCTCAACTTTTTTCTAGTTAATCTTTATTCTTAACTAAAAAAATTAGTTAACTAAAGATTTTCCACTTTTTAGTTAAGTTTTGCCAATCGCTGGACATTGTGTTGTATTACCGTACTTTATTTCAGCGTCAGCAAAAAGCATAGTCCTAAGAAATTATTTGGACATTATACAGGATCATTCCGAAATTGAATCGGCGCTGTGGCAACTTAGCAGCGTCAAGACCGAACACAGGTAAATTCATTGTAAACCGAGTATTATGTTCTTCAGATATTATTTTTAAAATCTTTTCTTAAGTTACCAGTAAAGAATTGTAGTTTAATAAACCTTTCAGTCTTTTTCTGTAAACAATACACGAGACAATAATAGCTATAATCAGAAGAGACACGATAGATCCTCCAATCGAAAGCATTGTAATGAGGAAGCTTGAGACTTCTTGAATCCCTCCAGAACCTTTAACAAACCAAGCAAAAACAATATTTTAAAGTAACCACGAAAACTGAAGAGGAAACGCAAAAACAGATGCTCAAGTCATTATTGCATTATAGCACACTCCAAACTTAATTCTATTCTATTCTATTTACGGACTAATAAAGCGCCTCTCACAGTACAACCTAATCAGAGGCGCTTCCAGTGCGTAGGGACCCTCGAAAAAACAAAAGTCTTAAGAGAACGAGCAGAAACAATAGTGCCCCCAGATAACATCACAGTTCGAGTTATAGTAGGAAGGTCATTCCACAACAAAGGGCAAACAGGGGCATAGGCACCAAGGAACTAGAAGGTCATGATGGTCTAAAGCTGAGATAGGCCTTCTGATAAGATCACAGAGGTAGCTTGGAGCTTGACCCAAAAACATTTTACACGTAAAAAAGATAATTTTAAACTGAATCCGAGCAGTTAAAGGAAGCCAATAGAGATGTTCAGTCATGAAAGTCGAAATATGGAAGAAACCAGGAAAGCGGGCGATCAAACGAGCAGCTGCATTATGTACTGATTGGAGTGGAGCCAGACGGAGTTTTGGTCGGCCTATAAGTAACGAGTTACAGTGGTCAATGCGTGAACAGATGAAGTCGTCATGAACCATGGGATAAAATATCAGCAAGGAGACAGATCGTCGAATGGCACGTAGACGCCGCAAATGATAAAAACTGATTAAAACTGGACCGAGAGAGATTATAGATAATGTGCAATGTTGTGCATGCAGAGAAGGAAAGAGTACTGTCAAGAGTAATACCAAGGTCACGGACATTTGTCGAGAAAGGAAACTGGCACGCAAATCGTAATCAAGTTAAATTAGCTGCTGGCGAGTGCCAAGCCAGATCAATTGAGTCTTGAAAGAGTTGAGCGAAAGACGATTAGAGGACATCCAACAATTGGGATCAGAAGAAAGAGATTCAATAGTTTGGGAAAGAGCAAGCTGATGAGAAGAGGAGCCGTGAACAAAGGCCTGGACATCATCAGTGTGAACAGAGGCCGAGTGTTTAGCAAAGAGGGATATAAGCTGTAAACATGATATAAAGAAGTGGACCCAGCACAGATCCTTGAGGGACTCCAAATTTTAACAGGTGCCCATGTAATGTAATGTGAAAGTCAACGAAACTGGCATAAACTGACATAGCTCCACTGCCTTGAGTCCCACCAGGGCCTTAAAACAATTTAGTGTAAGGTGAACGTACATGAATCTGATATAGCGCCAATGCATGAAAAGATATAACTGATTATTTTAGTCTTTAGCACGAGCACTACATTTCTTCAACCGTTGTTAAGTTCATCTTAAAGCAGGGTCTGCAATATGTCAATCGGTCTGTAAATTTACCTGTCTATTTGTCTCCTGTGACGATTTGCTTTTCTGTATGAGACTCGCAAATGACCTGTATTTCCATAAGGAACTATATAGTTCACTTAAATATTCATCAGCATGCTGGCAGGGATTCAATTCAATTCAAATCAGTACAATTATAGCACAACCAACACAGTAAATTACATCAGTTGTGGATACCAAGGAGGAGACCCAGAAGGGATGAATAATCCCGCTAACAGGGCCACCTAATAATTGTGAATAACATAAATAATGTTCTTGTGATTACAGGATTACTTTGATAACCAGGAAAAGGCTAAATTAGTAAACAAAATTACTAACATAATTTAACTAGCACTTAAGTAACACACCCAATAAAAAAGAAAATAAGAATTCAAGTATTTTGTTGAATGAGGTAAAAGCGTAGTCTTTTCTTAAAGATATGCAGACCAGGTAGTTGACGAATAGATAACGGTATACTATTCCAAACGTTAGGCCCTGCAAATCTGATAGAGAATAACCGAGTGTTTGTATGAGCAAAAGGCTGTCGATATAACTTAGAATTTCTTGTAGAGTAAGAATGAATTTCTGAGACACGGAGGAAGAGTTGTCTATAAATTACTGGTAACAAATTATGCTCGTCACGATACATAAATTCAACAATCTGTGCCTTCCTAATTTGTTCAATTTTTAGTAACTTAAATTCTAGAAATAGTTGACTAGTATGAGAACCGTAATGAACACCAGCCACGCAACGGATAGCTCGTTTGTTCAGAATGGTCAGCCTTTGTAGATTAGATTTATAAGTAGAAGCCCATATTATATTGCAATAAGCGAGGTAGGGATAGCTAGTAGAGGGTTAACCGAACATGGGGTCGCAGTAGGTAGGAAGCTCGTTTTAGATTTTATACATTCTTAGCTATTTTAGAGGAAATAGCTTCAATGGGATCTTTCCAAGATAGATGTGGGTCTAATATAACTCCTAAAAATTGGATGAGGTTACTTGATTAATGGGATAACCATCAATACATAAAGTACTAGAAGTTGATGAAGGAATTTTTCTATGGGACCTGAATAGAATATAATTGGTCTTATCTAGGTTCAGTGATAATTTATTGGCACGAAACCAATTAGCAATGTGAATTAGTTGGGCGTTCACTATTTGGTATAAGTTGACAAGGGAGCTGTGGGAATAAAAGTGTCGTCGGCAAAGAGCACGAAGTACATAAGTGCTGATGCATTTGGAAGGTCATTAATGAACATAAGGAATAATATAGGTCCAAGTTTCGATCCTAACGGAACACCAAATCGGACTATGCTCATCGTCGAGTAGACACCATTGCAGTAGACCACCTGTGAGCGATTCTCAAGGTAACTAGCAAACCACTTAAGCTGACCTCCTCTTATACCATAGTTGTTATGTTTTTTAAGCAGAATATTATGTTTCACCGTATCAAAGAAGATAACAAGGGAATATTCATTATTCTCTATTGCTTCAGGTATTTGTCTGTTTGCCTGTTTCTCTGTGTTTCCGAAAGAGTCACACAAGTAACGTTGTGAAACATTGTTTATAAACATAGAAAAGCCACATTCAAATTTGACAACCTTTGATTGTGTACGTTTTGCTCTCCGCGGCAAATATATTAGCAGCTGTGCATTGGAAAGTGCGTTCTTTGTCGTATGAGGCATCCAGTATAAATACAGGTCCCTCTGTGGATATGTTTGTCTCAACGTTAGTCCATCTGTAGGTTGGAGTAGGATTACCATCAGCTGAACATTAAAGACGATCTTCATATTCAACGATGCCAATGTTCCTCGGTCCATCTGAAATGAACTCATCTATACAGTTCAAGGTTCCATAAATTTCACATTCAGTTGCTGAAATAAGATCACTGTCTTATGGTAGATCAATATTGTGGGCATAAGAATTTAATGCACAGATATTGTACAGATATTGATTGCACAGGTGAACAGAAACGGTGTAGTTCTGGTGCGCGCCATCGGTTGATGGATGATGCTTGGCGCGACAGAATTGAACAATTATAATAATAACAAATTAAGCATCGAAGCTCAACAATATATGCGCATTCTCAGTGATACTTACTTTGTGCCAAATAGGTTACTGCGATAAATAAACATGAAACGCCTTACTTAAAAGGAATTTAGTTACAATATTCAGACTCTTCATTAGAATGTAAAACAATTGCAATAAATTAATTAATTCATTAATTGGTAAATTAACAGTTACATAAGAATAGTTTCTCTAAACAAAGAGCAAAGAAAGTAGAGCTGAGTTTTGGGTTCGTTACGTTTTGGCCGATGAGTACAGAGAAGATGAACACAAGTTCGTTTACTTTGTAACTCACTTACAGCCGCAGATGCTTGGCGTCGTTGAAATGACAATGGAAAGCACAGAGGACTTAAGCAAATCGAGAATGTATATAAGTCCCCCATGCCATATTCCAAGATGGCAAAAAGGTAAAAATATGAATATTGGTGTTCAGCAATTTGTCTAATTTTTACGTTAATGTAGTCGTGTAGGCCTAATTTGTGTTTCCACTCCATACAGAAAGGATATTTCGATCATCGAGACCAATATTTTATTGGTATTTTGTAGCTGCATCTCGCCCTCACTTTTTATTTGTGCATGTCTGTGTGTAAAAAGACACCAATTGGCGTAAAAATTAGAGGCCTGCTTACACGTGAAAGGCAGCCTATAATTCCACGTATATTCGTAGACACTTTCAGAGTTGTTTGGAAGCTGAAATGTAATCTGGCACTGTAATGTAACTCCACCGTCACTGACATACAGTTGCTCTATGATCGAGGAAGTGTTGGTCACTGGTCCTCGGCCAGAAATGGTTGTATTTGCAGCGATGTTCGTCTCTGCGTTGCTTTTGGTCCAAATGAAAACAGGAAACCCGTTTCCAGTGTAACTGATGCTACACCAAATGGTTAGGTGTAGAGATCTTTGCTCTTTTCTAACGATATGTGCAGCGCTGATATTTGCGGCACAAACAGGATCAGCACCTAAAAGATTTATTATAAGAACTTACAGGTTATCTATGTGATTTACATAAAATTACATAAGACGGTTAAACAATGCACTGTCTTGCATTAGGTTTACACAGAGACAAATTCAGTTACTTCAATGAAAGATACAAACTCAATTCTGACAATTTATACCTATCAGTAAGCCTACATTAGTGCAGTGCAATAGTAGAACTAAGAGGTTAAGGCTACGACTGTTCTGTGGTATTTGGACAGACATGTCCTCGGATTTATGCCTGCCTATCAGTTTCCTTTAGATGCCATAACTGACTGATGCCGTTCAAGCAACAGGTAGGCCTAACTATGCATACACTTCTTCTGCTGACTCTGCGGTGGGGTCACTGGGGTGTATTAATGAAGAGGGACTCAAACTCCCCTACATTTTAGTTTACGCGATCATGATTCATAATGCATATCGGAATATAATTATGATGGAGACGATACGCTGGTTTCCTGTTGTCGAGCGAATTTTATTTAGGATAATTTCACTGCATGCCTCACTTTTCGACACTCTCGCGGCATACATGAGGGAATTCTATGTTCTAGTCTCAGGTCAATCTGGTCGGCGATCGCTGTGCTTTGCTGCCATTGGAGATACTCACAGGTGCCACTCTTCCATAGTTCAACAACAGCCCTTGTTCCTCCTGTTTTATTGAACCATCTTGTTGGAACTGTCTCCCATCGCATTGACGCGCTTTTGTTAGGTAAGTAAGTGTGCTATATTAAGTATTAAGCGTATTGATACAGACTGCATAGTACATTCATATATGCATGCAAATACAACTGATCTAAACTTCTAACAAGTTTAGTTCCTTCGTCACTTCACGTACAACTGCCTAGCAATGTCATTGTCGTATATAAACCGACGATTGAAGTGAAGTAAGTAAGTAAGTAAGTATATCCTTTATTAGCCAATTGCTAATCGCACTTTGGTGTACAGACATCTTTATAAACAAAGTTAAAAAGTAGAAAGTTTCATGACAATTAACATTTCTCGCATTATGTAAGTTAGTGATAATATTCCTTAATAATCCAACTACCAAATACACTTTGGTGCACAATCATTATAGTTCCGCAAATATCTAAGAAGTCAGTCAATCTTGATCAGACTTTATATATCATCCTAGTGATGAAATTTTTACGCATCAAATTATCTGCGGGAGGAATGATACGGTCATGAGCCCGGGGGCGGAGGGAATACATAGAAGTTTTAATTGGGGGAAGCAACTCATGTAAAACATGCCCATTATCCACCAGGATCGATGAAAAAAGGCGGGAATCAGCCTTTGTGCATAGCTGTTCAAAATACGGGGAATCTCCAGGAAGATAGTGATAGCGTATCAAGCGACGAATCAAGACTTCAAACCTGTCTTTGTCACGCTGTCCCACGAAACCCCACCAGGCGGGTGAGGCATACAGCATTCTAGCCAAGGTAGTGGCTCGCACAACGTCATACAGATGTGGACCACGCAGGCCATGGGCGACCAAAGTTCGTAAGGCGTAAAAGGATTGACGAGCCTGACAGCAAAGTCGTTGGATATGATTATTAAATCTTAAGTCATCAGAAATGGTTACTCCCAAGATCACCATACTGGTAACCCTAGTTAGACCTGTGGTGCCTGGGGCAATAAGGTAACCAAGGCCCACCCTTGGGCGGTGAATTATCATTTCACTGGTTTTCTTTTGGTTCAGCTTCAGATTAGAGTCAGCAGCCCATCGGGAGATATGGTCCAATTCTAAAGTTACAGAAGCACTATTGGAAGAAGGGATTAAAAGGTAGCAGTCATCTGCATATTTGAGGAGCCTGTTTGCAGGGTTAGCTGCTCTAAGACTGGTGATTGCAGTGATGAAGTTCATAGGTCCAAAGCCAGAACCCTGGACCATACTGGCAGTAATTTCAATGTAAGCTGATATTTCTCCCAAGAATTTCGTACAATGCTGGCGACCATTAAGGAAAGCAATGATCCAGGTATAGACATTGTCTGGTATTGGCAATTTCGCTAGTATGCTAGCCAGGTGTGTATGCCTGACAGTGTCAAAAGCTTTGGAAAAATCTAATGCTATCAAATGGACGTAATCGTTGGAATTAAGCATCTCTGTTGCATTATGGATAATCGAGATAAGGGCAGCCGTGGTGGATCCAGTTGGTCGGAAGGCGTACTGATCAGAATATATGCGGTTTTGCAGGGGGTCAGTCAGGAATGGGTAAAAGAACCTGTGCACAATCTGCTTCTCAAGTATTCGACATAGAATAGGAGTGATGGATATTGGCCGGAAATCTGATTCAGATGATGGTTTACGAACTTTGGGGACAGGAGTAATCATGCTTTTTCTCCACTGCGGTGGGACATAAGCGAACTGTATGGACTGATTGAGAAGATAGGTAATCGGCGCTGTTAATCCTACGGCTGCTCCTTTCAGAAACCACGAAACAATCCCATCAGGGCCTGCTGCGGTATGTCCTATGGTTTCCAACATCTTGAATATTGTATATTCCTCAAAGATCGGTTCAGTTGTGTCAATAGTTCATTCATTCATTCATTTCAGATATTTATATAGCGCCCCTTCAAGATTTCTACTCAGAGGCGCTCCCGACTACAGCGCGGACACTGAATCGGAGTTTCACGCCGAAGCGCATGAGCAATTGCAAGTGAAGGACTTGCCCAGGGTCCTTACGCGGCGGCTTGAGGTGGATTCGAACCCGCAACCATCCGGCTGCAAGGCACCAAATATACCCCTGAGGTGGATTCGAACCCGCAACCCTCCGGCTGCAAGGCACCGAACAATCGGCGAACATACCTCTACACCACCGCGTCCCACAATAGTTGTTAGTTTGTACGGTGGAGAAGAATATTCCAGATCTTTGGAAATGTTTCCGTAGTGTTGGTTGAGAGAGTCGGCGGTAATGTTACTATGTGAAGAAGTTTCTTCCCGGTTATCTCCTCGTAGTTTGTTCACACAACTCCATAACTCACGAGAGCCCCCCTTGATTTTGTCGAACATTAAAGTGTTTCTACGCGTAATGAGGTTGTTTATCCTTTCCGAGAGGGCAGAAGCAGCCTCTGAGCGCCCCTGTTTAAACAGTTTGTTTCTCTTTTTCAGAAGATGTTTGATGACCGTTGCCATGAAATGAGGATCTTTACTCTTTAATGTAATGCTTTTTACTGGAAAAAATGTATCATATACTGCTGAAACGAATGTATAAAATGCGTCAAAAGCGAGTTCTGGGTTTGTGCACTCAGTGATGAAGTCCCATTGAAGGTCCAACAAGTATGCTTGTAATGATGCAAATTGTCCAGGTGTGCGAAGCCGGAATTGGCCGATTTTTCTCCCGGAATCCAGCGTAGTTGAGTCCTTGTTGATAGCTGGAGAAGATACAGCGAGAATGGCAGAGTGCTTGGTTTTGATAGTAGACTTAACAGCGCTACATGAATGATACAGATGACCAGAGGAGTATATACGGTCCAGAGGATGACCCTCTTCTCGGAACAGATGAAGCATGTGTCTACGTTTACAAGAGGCCTTGTAGGAGTCTCTCAAGGACGCAAAACATGACATTCAAACTGGAAGTCCTGCTTAGAACATGCCTGAAGCCGGATCTGTGTCGATCGGTGCTCTCCGAATTCAACGGAATGTGGTAGGTGTTCAATCTTAACTATGATGAACGTGCACTGCATTCCAATCCTCGATACATAACTTTTGGACGCAATCTCGCGAGACAGCGCATCAATAATTGTCAACCTTACATGGTATTTTTTCGCTTATTTTGTTTACGTGCCTGCGTATCATTGGTAGTGAGGACCATCTCCTGCTACACTAGCATTATTATACAGACACATTTGCCTTGTGAGAACTCTAATATCAGCTAGACTAGATAAAATTGCTTTTGTGGGGTTACGAAATGCGCTAAGATTTCACATAACTTAAATTGAATTTTGGCTGAATCAAAGCAGACTTATATTTATTAGAGTAAACTTATAGTTACCTAAAACGGTAAACTGTGTATCAGTCCACAGTCTCTCTTGTATAATTGCAATGCACCGGTATCTTCCAGCGTGAGCCAAGTCAACGGAATCGATGATTAGATTATGATGTTCTCTGCTATTCTTATCAACCTTGTACCTTGATCTCATCGCGACAACTATTTGTCCACCCAAATAAATATCTATCTTTGTTGACGTATTCCATGCAGTGAACGTCCACTTTGTCCAATCGCTTCCATTGCATTTCAGTTCTACTCTGTCACCGATTAAGACGACGGAACTTCTCGGAACAGTCAATGAAGACATAGCAGATGCAATGTTTGACGAGACAACTGAAACATAAGTATTGCATAACCATGAATAACATGCTTTTCGCATTGCTAGATTTAGGGCTGTTAGGCCTATATAGAAGCATAGTTTCTAAGGGGGCCTGTTACACGTTTACAGTAGTACCTTATGTTGGTATCCGGACGATTGGTCATAGGACGATTGGTCATAGAACGATTGGTCATAGGACGATTGGTCATACGGACGATTGGTCATACGGACGATTGGTCATACGGACGATTGGTCATAGGACGATTGGTCATAGGACGATTGGTCATATGCCGCTTTTATGGATATTCTTACATCGTTTTTAGACAAATACAATCAGTGCCAATCAAGAAACTTTTTCAGATAATTGCATGCAGGCTTCAACTCACTTCAAAGAACTTAACGTTTGGTCGAAATAATACACGATTTACCCGTATGTAACTCAAGTATGATGGCACCACAGACTACAGGCACTGTTCCAATGCAGTTATCCGACGATGTGGAAAGTCCTGTCTGGATTCCAGCGCGATTGCATTAAGCAAAAAGCTACTTTCTTACAGGGTGTCACTGGCATTGAACAACCCGGTGGAAACATACGGGAAAACCGACATTCTCACATATCTGCGTGCCTTGTCTCATGTTTCATTCAAGTAGTGAAAAATGTGTTGATGTTCTAGACTTTTACGTATTGTTCGTATTTTGTATTACGTATTTCACAGTAAAATGATCCAGTAAATAGTTTTCATGTTTTAAAAACTTCTTTGTTTTAGCCTTCGATAGCTTTCGATAGTGCCATCGCCGATAGGACATATGACCGGTAGGCCCTATGACCAATCGTCCGTATGACCAATCGTCCGTATGACCAATCGTCCGTATGACCAATCGTCCTATGACCAATCGTCCTATGACCAATCGTCCTATGACCAGTCGTCCTAGAACCCTTATGTTGGAAAGACCCAAGTCGTATTCCAATTTTTGAGACCTCAAGGCCCATATGTAGTCGTGGAAAAAAGCCTGTGTAACATTTAAACCATTAGTCCGCCCTTTCAAAATGTCTGAGGAACCGCAGGAGGGAGGCAATGCATAGTCAAATGCTAAGACTCATCAGTCGGCCAGCATGGCCACGTGGATCTCACATAAGACTCACATTTCCATATAGGACCCATGATAGAAAGCCCATATGGGTCCAATCTAATTCCCATGGAAATGTTGGCAGGACACTCCTCTTGGGAGGAAGATGTGAAATGAGATTTTTGGGGACTAATGCAGCGTCTCTTCGGGTCAGCGATTTTTCAGATCAACAGTTGAGAAGATCAACTCAGACAAACTTTGGTTTGCAAACTGCAGATAAGTAGAGATCTAGCGAGAAGTTAATGTTGTTGCTAGTTTTCCTTTATGTACTCACCTAAGCATACGGCTAAAACGGGAAACATTCTTCCAAATTCGAGGTCAGAGTTGAATTTACTTCTCAAAAGACTTTGGTTCAAACTGTTAACATACAATGTACAACAAACATGACGAAAATACAGGAAGTATGGAGTTACATGCCAAGTTCCTGGTTCATGTTTGTGCAGAACACACTGTTAGATTACTATATATTATATAGCTTTCTAACAACACAGGATATTACCGTCATATGGAAGCTACATCACGTTTTACTGGTCTATTGGTATGCCCTGGATTTTATTTATAGGCCTGCAATGTTTAATTGCATAAATAGGCCTGAACATGTATATAGCGCTTTTAAAAACCAAAAAACCTATAACCTACAGTATATAAAACCTTTAAACCTATATTGGTGCGTCTATGATAAGACATTATCGTGGGATTAAAATCGACACCACCTTCCTGATTACGTACGTAACTGGAAATGCTTGTCATCCTTACAACTGGTGGGATTCGGGAGCGGCTTGGGTGATCATCCGGGTGACCCGTCAAAAGCGCCTCGGACAAAAGCGCCCCGACAAAAGCGCCCCGACAAATGCGCCCCGACAAATGCGCCCCGACAAAAGCGCCCCGACAAATGCGCCACGACAAATGCGCCCGCCCTGCCGACAAAAGCGCCCCGACAAATGCGCCCCGACAAATGCGCCCCGACAAATGCGCCCCTGCCTGTTGAATGAGACGAAAAATGAGACACAACGATGTAAGTATGTATGTATGTATGCATGTATATCAGTATGTATGTATGCATATATGTATGTATGTATGTATGTATGTATGGATATATGTATATGTATGTATGTATGTATGTATGTATGTATGTATGCATGTATATATTTACGTATGTATGTATGTATGTATGTATGTATGTATGTATGCATATATGTATGTATGTATGTATGCATATATATGTATGTATGTATGCATGTATGTATGCATTTATGCATGTATGTATGTATGCATATATGTATGTATGTATGTATGTATGCATATATGTATGTATGTATGTATGTATGCATATATGTATGTATGTATGTATGCATGTCTTTATGTATGTATGCATGTATGTATGTATGTATGTATGTATGCATGTATGTATATATGTATGTATGTATGTATGTATGTATATATGCATATATGTATATATGCATATATGTATGTAATTGAACATGTATTCAGCGCCTCTTCAAGATATCTCTAAATACCTCTAAATAAACACAAACAACCTCTTTCTTGCAAGTATAGAACAAACTCAAGTAATTTTATTGATATTGGGGCGCTACTGTCGGGGCGCATTTGCCGGGGCGCATTTGTCGGATATTTTGGGGCGCTTTTGACCGAGCGCATTTGTCGGGTTTTTTTGTGATTTTTTGGCGCATTTGTCGGGGCGCATTTGTCGGGGCGCTTTTGTCGGGGCGCTTTTGTCGGGGCGCTTTTGTCGGGGCGCTTTTGTCACTGGCGCATTTGTCGGTGAACCGATCATCCGACCTTTACCGTAAGCAGTCTCACCATTGAAAACACGAAGTCGTTCACTCAGTCTTGCACTGCATCACAATAGAAAAGAATCGGAGAGGAACAACAACCGTGGGGACTTCCGGCTTCTAAAGCGACTGTGGTGTCCGCTATCCTCAAGCTGAGAGTGGCCTCAGCGAGAAACAGATTTGAGTTAGACTTCGGTCCTTAGAAGGCTAAATGTTGCTGCTCGCGGTCTTGTCTTTCAACCGCTGACCTGTCACTGTCTGTAGCCTAATTCTCTGATAAACATATCTTCTAGATTAGATAGGCTATCCAGGAGACTTTTTATTAACTTTGTGTCAAGCTTTTTCATAGGTCTACTTTCGGGTTAATAATTAATAGTAGTAGTAATAATAAGTAAGTACGTTTGGCATGATCAAATATTGGTCAGTTGACTTAACTTGACCTAGTTATTAAGCTCTATAGCTTGGAATTAATTCAGTGGTTTAAATGTTTATCGTTTGAAATTTTCTAATAAAAACTTGACTTTCAAATGTATATTTAGGCGTCGGATATATATTTAACGACAAGCGGTTGGCAACGAAAAACAACGCCGTGGTTTGATCTGTTAAATCAAGTTTTTAGGAGCTTGCTACGTTCGCTCTGTGAACTCGATAGGTTTAACAGATCAAACCACAGAATTAATTAAGTAAAGAGCAGAGAATTTTGATGAGTTTGAAGAGAAAATGCTCACGGCATAATTTTGAGTTTATTGGTGCTTGGATGTCACTGAAGATGAACTTTCTAAACTCTCATCTCGACTTCTTTTCATCAATCTGGTCGATATCAGCGATGAGCATGGGGAAAGGGTCCATTAACATAATGTGATATAAAACATATAATCAAGAGAAGTAAGCCCCAGCATGATGGGACACTTTTTTTTGTTAATGCCAGGTGAAATGGATATAAATTACAAGCGCAAAAGCAAATGCCTGAAACATTTTTGAATACTTAGCTTTCGCTTATAATGTAATCGTGATCGTAATTGTAAGCTACAAACTTCTAATGTGCCACTCGAATGTGACTCGATAGACAAGTGCAGCGTGCCTTCTTATTCTCAGTTTTGCTGCTTGACATATCACGACTGTGTGTTTGCAGGTTAAACAAAGGCTTACACATGTAGACTTATAATACTTTAAGCTTCGTGTAGAATGATCCAGAAATGATTCATTACCCTCATTGCATGGCAATGATTTGTAATGGCAAATTTATATAGCCCTTGTTCAAACAAAAACCATGCTGGGTCTCTCAAAACATCTTAAGGTCCAATCGTAACAATTGTCGTAGAAAACCTTATTGTGGGCATCATCTGCTTACAAGGGACCCATAACAGGACATGCATACGACAAGCATTTTTACCAATCAATACTCCTACATTTAACATGTTGTGTTTTAAGGCAGATGAAACCCTCTTTTCTAGTCTGGCCTGTCCTCCATGATCTACTCCCACCAGAACGGGTAACTGGATACACCTTCAGGCCTCGCTCACATTTCTAATCGAGAGCTACCACGCTGTGATTCGTTGGCTCGAAAGAGATTTATCACTAGGATGCTCTAATAGATGACTTGTTTGACACTGATATTTCTTTAATTTCGCTTAACTTCTCATTTAATTTACATCTTTAATTACTAAGTATTACTTCGATGTATCAAAATAAATGCTTGATGTTGTATTTCCCGCTGCGTGTTGGGGAACTAAAGACTATACCTACTTACTTACTCACTCGAAGCTGTGAACTTTAATTAGTCACATTTAAAATATTAGATTTTATAGCGAAATAAATCATGCTCATCGACAATCGAAACGTGGCTAATAGTAAACATTTCATATTTGAAAGGTTTCCCATATGAAATGTGAGGTAACTACAAGATTTAATTAGCAAAAAGCACGGCATATGTTAGATATAAATTGTGCGGTTAAATAAATCGATTATAATAGTAGTCTAAGCAGTGGCGTCGCCAGAGCTTCAAGGTTGGGGGGCAAGTTATAGGAGGACAGAGAAATGAGCGTCCGAAGGACGATCGCTGAGGCGCGGAGGCCGCAGGAGGCCGCGGAGGGAATGTCGTGGTCTACGCTGATACGTGCAGCTATGGAAAATACCCGCTGTGCGTCAACAACATTGTTTACAGCTAAGGGAAAATTCTGCCACGGACTGTCAATAGCGGACCAATGCATGTATCAATAATCTACGCGTTCTACAGGACTTTCCAGGGAAAAGTACGATGACGTCATAGAACCTTCTAGAATCCATCAGAACCCTATATATAAGATACAGTGTGTGTACAAAGGAGCCAGTTGACGAAGATTTATGCACGTTGAAGAAGTGTTCTTGTAACGATATTTGATTGAAGTTCAATCGAGACCAGCCAACCTGTGTGCTGTCTGCGATTGTGATATTTGACGGGCTGACTTAAATTTGACTTAATTGATTCTTTCTGTTAATAAAGATCTTTTAATTTTCCTTCGTTTGTTCGTTGTCGTGATCGAGAGGCTCGACCGCGACATTTCTGGTGTCAGAAGCGGGATCATCGGTGTTGGATCCGGTGAAGAAGAAGAAACGAACCGGCGGAGGAAGGAGTCAACCCGGAGAGACGGTCTGTTCAGACAGTGAACGGATCGAGACGCCTTTCTACCGTGAAAGACGGGTGATCGGCAGACGACAGCTGACGGACGAAGCGCGTCGTTCGACTGAGACGGCAGAAGACAGCAGTCAACATACGGGTAAGATCCTGGGTGTTGTCGGGGCTGGGAAGGAGAGAAGAGAGTGGAGTTGCAGCCGAGTTGGGGGCAGCTATTGTCTTTCTTTCCTATTTTCTGCTGATTGTTTCTTTGTAGTTTGATCCATCGTAAGGATCGAGGCCAGGCTTGCGCGAGCTTGTGTAGCTTTTGCATACTTGGCGAGTGCACTTCTTTGGCTACTGCGTAGTCACACTTTGTTTTGTGTGGAATTTTCTTTTTGTGTAGCGTGTCTCCTGCGTGGTGTCTGTTTCTTTGTTGTCTACTGTTGATTGACTGTTTGTAAAAATGGAAGCGTTGACAGCAGAGATGCAGGCGAACATTCATAAAAGGTCGTCTGAGCGCCTTAGGATATATCTTATAAAGGCAGGAAGGGACGAAGATGAGGTTATGACTTGGGATAGGAATACATTGATGGAAGAATGGGCCTTGGAGATAGGAAAGAAGGAAGAAGAATTCAAGGCTAGTCCAGCATCTCCAGAAGAGACCGCTTACGAACTGCAGAAGCGCCGTCTGGAGTTCGAAATCCGTAAATATGAGGAACAGAAGGAGAAGGAAGAAAGGGAGGAAAGAAGGAGAGAGGAAGGAGAAAGAACAGAAGGAGAAGAGGAAGAGAAAGGAAAGAACAGAAGGAGAAGGAAGAAAGGGAGGAAAGGAGGAGAGAGGAAGAAAAGAAAGAACAGAAGGAGAAGGAAGAAAGAGAAAGGAAGGAACAGAAGGAGAAGGAAGAAAGAAGGAGAGAAAGGAAAGGAAGGAAGAGAAGGAAGAAAGGAGGAGAAGGAAGAAAGAGAAAGGAAGGAACAGAAGGAGAAGGAAGAAAGGGAGGAAAGGAGGAGAGAGGAAGAAAGGAAAGAACAGAAGGAGAAGGAAGAAAGAGAAAGGAAGGAACAGAAGGAGAAGGATGAAAGAGAAAAGAAGGAACGGAAAGAGAAGGAAGAAAGGGAGAAGAAGGAAAAGATGGAAGAACAAACTATTAGAAATTCTTTAGCAAGCCGCACTAAGCGTTATAGTGATGCACTTAAGAATGTTCTTTGGAAATTCCCCTCCGACCCTATAGAAATTCCAGGTTTCTTTGATCACTTGGATGGTTTGTTTAATGTGTATGAGGTGGATGAAGATGTTAGAGCAAAATTATTGTTGGCTAATTTGAGTGAAAGAGCTAAGGCATTAACTATGCGCCTAACTAAGGAACAGCTCAATGATTACAAATTCTTGAAGGAGTTTTTGCTAAGGGAATTTAAGATAAGCCCTTCAACCCTTAGAGCCCGATTTTGGACGATGCATAAAGCATCGGACGAATCTTTTACGATCTATTCATCCAAATTGCGTGTTGCTCTTATGTATTATCTGAAAAGCAGAAGGATAACTGACGAGTTTGATAAACTTGTAAGTTTACTGGTGGCGGATCGGCTCAAGGAGTCCTTGTCGAAGGCTTGCTTGGATTATATCTTGGCCCAAGAAAAAGAGGAGTGGTTGAGCTGTGAAGGTATAGCTAATGCAGCTGACATTTATGTAGCGTCACATGATGGTGGGAGTGACTTGGTGTACCGTAGTCATCCGACACCGAAGTATAACAATTGGACGAGAAGTCAACCACAAGTCCAAGTCAATAACCAGACAGCTCAACCTAAGTCTTTCAGACCGGAAGTAAGGGGTGAAGCCAAGATAGGTGTGAAGATGTCTCAGGAGGAGGCCAAGGTGAAGGGTCTCTGTTTCTTGTGTCATCAGAAGGGTCATAGGGCAAAGGAGTGCCCGACCAATCGAAGTTATAAAAAGGTGGGTGCTTGTATGGTTGGGAACCCAACTAAGGAGGTGATCGACTCATTGGTGGAGAAGGTCAACGTGGCGCATGAGATATCTGAACAGGTAAGGCAAGGGAATTTATTGGACAACCTCGAACCAGTAAAATCGGAAATTGCGGTAAGAGTATATGATAATAGTATTGATGGACTACATGAGAGGTCGTATATCAATGTACAGATTGAAGATCTCCCTTCTCAACCAGCGTTATCTGATTCAGGAGCGGAAATTTGTTGTATTGATAAGAAGTTAATTGAGTCACTGAACTTGCCTGTGATTAAACGGATTAACATAATCGGTTTTCAGGGAGAAGGATGTAAGGCAGATGTGGTATACCTACAATTGAAATTAGCTAATCCATCGGAAGGAACGACGAATATTGCGCCATCTTTGTGCGTCATGTTTGCTGTAGTCCCTGAACTAAATGAACGGGTTATTCTAACACCCCATATTGTAGACCTATTAATGGAGAGTTCGGAATATGTAGTGATGGCGGCTGGTGTAGATCGATCAGCACAGGTAAATGAAGAGGTAAAGGAAGATAATATTGAGAAGGATAACAACAACGAATCCCTGCAGTCAGACGTTAAGGATGAGGAAGTGAATGAATCTTCCCAGGAGCAACCAGTTGATGATTCAGATAATTTCCTTGATGTTGAGTCGACAGAGTTTAAATCTGGTGAGGAAAAAGCGGATAATGATACTTTGTTGCGAGAGCAACAAAATTGTCACAATCTTAAACCTTGCTGGCAACAAGCGAACCAGAATAAAAATAATTTCTTTACAGACAATAATCTCTTGTACCATAAAGGGGAGATTATGGGACATAAGGTAAATCAATTGTGTCTACCGGAAGATAGAATTGGGGTTGTCTTGCGAGTAGCACACGATGCCCCATGTGCTGGGCATATGGCTTTTAAGGCAACGAGAGCCCGGATCAAATTAAACTTTTGGTTTCCGAGAATGGATGAGAGAATTCGCGAGTATTGTGCATCTTGTCAAATTTGTCAACTTAGAACTCCAGTTAAAGTTGCAGATCGAGTCCCGATTACTCCTATTCCGAGGGCGGATGAACTCTGTTTTAACCATCTAAATATGGATTGTATTGGCCCTATGGTAGTGACTGGAGAATCTAATAAATCGAAACCTAAGTACAATTATGCTTTAGTTCTGGTGGACAAATTTTCTCGTTGGCCGATGGCCTATCCCCTTAGATCGTTGAACGCAAAGGGAGTCTGTGAAGCTCTGTTGCAAGTTTTCACAACTTTTTCTATTCCGAGAATCATTAGTTCGGATTGTGGCACCAACTTTACTAGCCGTTTGACGAAGGAATTCCTGCAGCGAATGGGTTGTAGTCCCAGATTCAATACCCCTGGACATCCCGAGGCAGCCGGATTGGTTGAAAGATGCAACCAGAGCTTGAAAACCATGATCTTTAAACTCGCTCAATCTGATCCTCGTGGATGGCACCAATTGCTACCCTTCGTTCTCTGGAGCCTTAGAGAAAAACCCTCAGGCACGACTCATATCTCGCCTTTCACTATGGTTTATGGAACTCTTCCTCGTGGTCCACTTAGTGTGTTGAAGGAATCATGGGCGGGCGAACGGAAATTACCTCTTAACTTAGGTAAATCACCAGAAGAGTACCTCCAATCACTGAAAGAAAACCTCGAATTTGCGAAAGCTTATGCGGATTACTATAGTGATATAGAATTGAAACGGTATGCAGATTATTATAACTTGCGCAGTACTGACAGAAAATACGAAGTTGGAGATAAAGTAGCAGTATTAGCACCAGATTTTGGTAGTTCTAAATTTTATAGTCGATGGCAAGGACCTGCAACCGTGGTCAGAGTTAAATCCCCGTATTCCTATATAGTAGAAATAGAGGGAAAACAAAGACATTTACACGCTAATAAGATCAAGCGGTACCATGAACGACTTGAACAAGCAATGATTAATAGCTGTTCAATAATTGTTGATCAAGATGAGGAATT
Source organism: Aporrectodea caliginosa (assembly GCA_020284085.1). Taxonomy (NCBI): domain Eukaryota; kingdom Metazoa; phylum Annelida; class Clitellata; order Crassiclitellata; family Lumbricidae; genus Aporrectodea; species Aporrectodea caliginosa. The sequence goes on from JACEVL010001405.1 coordinate 42,396, forward strand.
TGGTGTAGTAGAGGTTGTAGATCAGGAAGAACGTGAACAAGTGAGCCCGAGTAAGCGTATTGATCCTTTGATCATGGCGCATCTGTCAGAAGAGGAACAAAAGCAACTCTTTGAGGTTTTGGATCGACATTCGGCAGTATTCGTGGATAAACCTGGGTACTGTCCAGTATTAGAACATGAAATCAAAATAACTCCTGATTTCACTCCTAAGCGTTTAAAGGCATATAAGGTCCCGGAGCTACTTAAACCTGAAGTGCAACGCCAGATAGAAGAAATGTTGTCCTTAGGCATAATTCGACCATCGAAAAGTGAAATGGCCAGTCCGGTAGTTTGCGTTTTAAAGGGACCCAAGGGTCAAAATGGCGTTCGTTTAGCAATCGATTATCGCCATGTTAACAAGTATTCTCTAGGTGATTGTTATCCGACCCCAGACATTGCTGACGTCTTACAGAAGGTGGGACGGGCAATGTTCATTAGTGTTTTCGATGCAAAATCAGGATATTGGCAAATCCCGGTTCGGAAAGAACATCAATGGCTTACAGCATTCGTATGTGATGCAGGACTTTTTGAGTTCACAAGAATGCCGTTTGGACTCAAATCCGCTAGCAATACTTTTATTCGTGCTATGACCCAAGTTTTACATCCAGTCCGAAGTTTTACCGAACCATTCGTTGATGACATGGCAGTGGTTTCAATGAATTGGAATGACCATTTGGAACATCTAGAGAAATTCTTGCAAACTGTTGAGGAGACAGGACTTACTTTGAATTTAAGGAAATGTAATTTTGCACAGAACAAAATAAAGTTTGTTGGCCATATAGTAGGGTCAGGTTGTATCGAACCTGATCCAGGCAAGATCGCTACGATCAATGATATCCAACCTCCGACGACAAAAAAGGACGTTAGAAGGATTATGGGTTTTTTCAGTTACTTTAGAAATTTTATACCTGCTCTCGCTGAGAAAGCACGAGTAATAACTGACTTGACACGAGATAACGTGCCTACGAAAGTGCCTTGGGAGCGAAAGCATCAAGAGGCACTAGATAAGTTAAAAGATGATCTCAGAAAAGCTACACAATTACATACCATTGATTTCACTAAGGAATTTGGTTTAAGTGTAGATGCAAGTGCCACCGCGGTCGGGTGTTGCTTGTTTCAGTGGACCGAAGAAGGTCATGAAAAACCAATTGCTTTTGCTAGTCTTAAACTCACGGACACACAGATGCATTGGTCTACAATTGAGAGAGAAGCTTTTGCAGTAATTTGGGCACTTAAACGATTCCGGTCGTGGATATTCTTATCAAGGATAATCATTTATTCGGATCATAATCCTTTGTCTTATCTCACGGATGCAAGCCCCAAGAGCGCGAAACTGACTCGTTGGGCATTAGCATTACAGGAATTTAACGTAGACTTCCGTTATCGTCCTGGGCGTCAGAACACGGTAGCTGATTTCCTTTCTCGGTTGTGACTCGGGACATGAGGGAAAGGGGAATAGCCCGACACCCGAGGATCGAGCCCGAAAACTGTGTAGATAAGTTGATTTAATGATGTGTTTTGTTTTGTTTGTACATGTTATGACGAGATGGGATCCGACGACTCAGCTTGATCGTGATGACCCGTTCGAGATGGTGCTGAAGACGTGTCATCATCTGAGGGCGGAGGGAATGTCGTGGTCTACGCTGATACGTGCAGCTATGGAAAATACCCGCTGTGCGTCAACAACATTGTTTACAGCTAAGGGAAAATTCTGCCACGGACTGTCAATAGCGGACCAATGCATGTATCAATAATCTACGCGTTCTACAGGACTTTCCAGGGAAAAGTACGATGACGTCATAGAACCTTCTAGAATCCATCAGAACCCTATATATAAGATACAGTGTGTGTACAAAGGAGCCAGTTGACGAAGATTTATGCACGTTGAAGAAGTGTTCTTGTAACGATATTTGATTGAAGTTCAATCGAGACCAGCCAACCTGTGTGCTGTCTGCGATTGTGATATTTGACGGGCTGACTTAAATTTGACTTAATTGATTCTTTCTGTTAATAAAGATCTTTTAATTTTCCTTCGTTTGTTCGTTGTCGTGATCGAGAGGCTCGACCGAGACACAATTAGCAGACATAGTTTACAAATGGTATACAAACCAAGCAAGAAGGATTCAACTACCGAATCGGGAAGCCAAGCAGTGCTCATGCAGTTTTACTGGTGAACAATCGACAATAGAAACAGAACGCCGACTGCTTTAAACGACTGTACTCGGGGTTAAACTGGGTGGGAATGCGTGGGAACGGCCTCCCACTGCTCTCGAGAATTGGCGGGCGAGGGAGTATTAATTCATAGATATTTTTATTCCCTTGTCTTAAAACCAAGATAGTGTGAATCAGTTTGCTATGTTTTGTCTCTGTATATATGTATCTATTTCACAACAAGTATTATACCCACACACACGCCACATACATATACACACACACGCGCACACACTGATGCTTGCTTTTGCGTGCACCCGTTGAGCGAGAATGCATCATCTGACTGCATCCCTGCAGATGTCGCTCAAAGAGGCAGGCATACTAATAATTTCCACATGTTGTCTTGGACAGCCTGTTGGAATGCGGCTGTGTGACTGGTGTAAATAGGTCACCCCATCATGACTCATCACTGCGAATAGGAGAGATAAACAACATTGGACTTTTCCCTATTCTTCTGTATATTTTGTGTAAAGCACAATCCGTCACCTGTTGATTAGTGATTAGTCTTTGAAAAGAAAACAAACTTTGGAAGAAGAGAAAAGGACCTTCAATGTAAAATGTCAAACCAAACACCACATAGGGTACCCCCCTAAAAAAAACTCACCGGATTTGCACAAATCCCAGGACCCAGCTTGACCGGGGTTGGGGGGCAGCTTCCCCCCCTTGCCGCCCACCCGTGGCGACGCTAATGAGTCTAAGTCTACTTAGCAACTAAACATCATGTGTCAAAATTAGTTGGTCATGCTAGTATGCGTAATTGCGTATACACAGATATTAGTGTCCGTTTAAACAAAACTTTAGCTTGATTAGTGTTGTTAATTTTGAGGATGCGACATCTTGCTGTCTACATATGCCTTAACTTCTTTCCAATTTACTAATGTTCTATTACCGTCCTTCATTCTGAATAATTATATTTATAATAGTTTCAATTAGTTAATTTGTTCCACAAGTAGGCCTACAGAAATAGTCAATACCAGAAGTTGCAAATTGAGGTTATCAAAGTTCTGCTATTACGCACTACGTGGGATCTTTAGGCTTACTTGGTAGTATCTCTTCAGTTGTCCATTGTCATGCTTAGATTTCACATGCGGTTTAAGACAACCCTAAGAGCGCTATAAATATGTAATTATAAGCATACAGGGGTATACATGTATAGGCCCATAATACAATCACTTTTTTACATACGATGTTTCCGAATTATAGTGCACGATATGAATAATTATCTGTAACAGTAGTCAGTACAATATTGAAAACTTAAAGTTAGAATATTAGTTCAAGACAGCATGTAATAGTAAACTGGTACAATGCTGTGAGCTTCTAGTTATTATTCTAGGTAATCGCTGTTGCAACGAAACTTGCTAAATAGCATACAGCAGCAAATTGATACAATGCTGAATGCTCTTAGTTATAATGTTATGTGAAAGTCGCTGCATCGAAACGTGTTAAATAGCATAGAACGTAATGTCTTCCCTGCAACACGGTTTTGGTGTCATAAAGTTAGGGGAGACCGGGTTTGGATGCAACAGAGGTTGGTTGCAACACTATCTCTAGTTAAGCGCTAAATAACAGCAGCGTAAAATTAAATCGCCTACCTTGTAAAGAATATGTTTTGGGTCAACGTGACTTAATTTCTTGGCAGGCAGTTGATTAGAACTACCGAAAAAAGTAAAAATTTATTTTCGGACATCAAAAATAAATTTGTCTGTTTTGTGTTTTTTCGTATTGTAGCTTAATGTCTTGAAGCAATTTAGTGTTGTTTGGTGCCATAAGGGGAACAATGAATTGGGCTTGAAAAATAGAAGGAGGAACTTGCCGACAAAGCAATTACAACTTCCAAACAACAAAAACCGTACCAGAAGCAAAAGAACCCTATAGACTAATAAGTCCCAGTGACCCAAAGACAGTGGCGAAGCCTCAGTCCACGGTCAGTCAACCAACCCCCGGTCTCCCCTATTCTTTCATGACTTCGTGTGACTCGACTTAAAACTTCGACGTCACATCTGAATTGCATTAGATTAGATCAATAATTTCTTTTAAAGTACTAATCTAGACGGATGCTGTTCAATTTCCCCATTTTGTATTAAGTCTAGGCCTATTAATATTAGTTTGATTAAGTTCATTTCTTTCACAAGCACACAAACAACTAATAAAATTAACACCAAAAATGCCAAATCTAGGTTAATGTAGTTCAGTTATGTCGCAGTACGCGGTTTCTGTACTTGGCAGGTTCTCTTCAGCTGATGGTTGGTTGACGTAGTCAGCGCTTGGTTGATCGATCAAGCTTAGCTCACAGTAAAGTTGTGGCAGTTGTGAGGTCGATGGTCTCTCAGCCATGTTATAATATTCTGCACTGGTGGATGTTATCTGAGGGTCTTCGTGAGCTGAAGGAGCCGTCTGAATCGAAGCTGCTTTGGCTAGTGAGTCACTGCGTCGTCTGAATTCCCCACCTCAAACGCAACAGGTACAAAGAGCAATAATTTTAAACTGCTTTCCACGCTACAATAATGTCCAACTCTAAAAAAGTATGCTTAATATTAGACATCGTCTTAATAGTTTTCAAAGGAAAACAGTGTATTATGTAGGATACAGAACTTATTCGCAGAAGGTCTGCTTAATGAGTCGCACGTCCTACGACGCTTCTTTCCGCCACCTGTGCTGCGACCCTACGCTCTCCGGCCTCGTGCACATGACTTTGTGCTTCCACCAAAAGACTCTAAGAACTTTATACCTAGAGTTCTTTACAAGCGAATTTTTAAGCCACCACGTTGACCCAAATCTTAAAAACTAACATTATTCCCTTTTTTTCTTTAAAGTAGCCTTTGTTTATGTAAGTTGTGAAGCGGTGTGTCTTCCTGCTTGATAATTAAACGAATATATCATCATCATCATTAGATATTTTAAAACCATCATATTTGTAGACAAACAGTAAAATATAAGTATTAAGTAAGCTGGTCGTCGAGTAAAATTGCGAAATTCACTACCGTTTATCACTTCAACATCGTCATGAAAATATAAACAAATACATTAAAACTGAATCATTATGTAGCTATTCGTCTTCAAAACATATTGTATAACGATCAAGATGCTTTATGTTTGAAAAATAAGAATTTCGAAGTTAAGTGGATATAGGCCTAGTCAGATTTTCTAAATCCATTGCAATACAGCTTTACTTCGGACGGCATGGCATACCTGCACTGAAGAAGCGTGATAACTTTGTAAATCCTAATCCGAGGCTCAGGAAAACGACTCCAGCTAAGCTAAGTGAAGCGACAATGAGTGCCACTTCTGCGGTGCTTAATGTTGTGGATTTGGCATCAGATTCTGTAAAAACTAAGTAATCGTAATAATGACAAAAATCCGGAATTACCGACAATAAAACAAGATCAGCATCTATACATGCATTATTTGAACGAACAACCTGAAAAAGTGTCGTTGTTAGTTAAGTTTCGTCTTGCTGTTTAGTCTAGTTTTGTTGTGTTAAAGTCCATTGGGACTGTTATGTTAAGCATTGGTCATTCGTCCCATAATTATGTTAATGAACGTGTCAGTGGTCTCTCTGTACAGCCGGTAATACTCTCGCATGGTCGATCATCATAAGGATCCGGTTTCGACTCCGTGTAACACCAACGGTCAAGTTGTTTGCGCACATGTGCCTCTCTCACCAATCAGACAGGACGAATCTGAATCTGTATCTATTCATAGACATCAAATTTTTTTCGTTTCCGGCAAAAAAGCCTCGTAAAGTGAAATCGTAGCAAATTACTGTGCAAAGCGTTTTCTTTATCGGCCTATCACAACCAATTATTAATATAATGGGCCTGAATATTGTTTTTGTGCAACGCTCTCTTTCTCCATTGTCTCTCTCCACATATGTAGCTATCTCTTTGTCTCTTTTCTCTCACACTTAGTTAGGCCCTTGATTTGCTGTGTAATAAAAAGCATCAATAATCTGGAAAAAGCATCTAACCATTATTCAAGATCGAAATATTTTTCCTTTGAGTTCCGAAGGCATTTACAGCCGTGCATTCGACTTCGCGTTCCTTGTCTGAATCCAAAGCTTTATCAAGTATTAGAACCGGTCCCTCTGCAGATCTGTTTGTCTCAACATGTGTCCAACTGTAGGTCGGCGTTGGATTACCATCAGCTGAGCATTCAAGATGATCTTCAAATCCAGTGATGCTAAGGTTTCTCGGTCCATCTTTAACAAATACAGATAAGAGTGTTTCAGAAAACAATGAACCGCTCTTCCTAGATTTTCGAATACATCTCAATTTTTAAATGCGGCTTTTACAAAATGGTGTCATTGAAGTCGATAGATCATTTTATCATTAAAACCACGAGAACTCTCTTAACTTAATAGGATACACATTAGTGTACTTTAAAACGCGTCTACAACAACGTTAATAGATGTTAAAGCTGTCCGTGTTGTTTCAGAGTTTGCAGCTGGGTTTAACTATGGATCCAAATCTAAGTCAAATAAAAATGACTGTCAGTGCGTTTTCGTTTATATGAGAAAGCAGCTGAAAATGACTAAAGCAACAAATAAAATTACAGAGCAAGATTCAACGAGCATCGATATAGAGTTTAGTTCGCTTAAAATATTCTATACAATCGACGGGAGCCTTACGAGTGCTTATAGTTTACATTGAGTGCTCAAAGGTCAATGAACAAAGATCAGCACATTTTCATCAGTAGAATAATGCTTACACAGAACGATTGCTGTATAATTCCACGTGTATTCGTAATCTTGTGCATTTTCTTCAGCGTTATTTGACCACTGAAATTTAAGCTTGCACTCAATTACGGCACCGTTGTCATCGGGATGGACTTCTCCGATGACTGACGAGGTTGTGATCATCAGCATTGTACGGTTATCAGTGCTTGTGTTTGATGCAATAACGTCCTTTGTGTTAGATTTGGTCCAACTGAAGATAGGAATCATGTATCCAGTATAAATGACGCGGCATCTCATCCTCAAATAACCGTTTTCCAGTACCCCGTCATCTGCTCTGTTTGTGTCGGCGGAACATTCAGGAGAAGAACCTAATCAAACGCTTCATTTACACCGAGAGTTCTAATAAATATGTTACTATATGAAAAGCATAAAACAAAGGCAGGGATTTGGCAGGCAGGAAATTGACTCATAACTTGGCAATTTCAATAAAGTTTGCAAAGCAAGTGAAAATAAATACGTAGTGGCGACGCCTGTCGGTCACCTAAAGGCATACAAAATCGATGTTTCGAAGGTTTCAGAACTGATCACACAGTTGCGGACGTTTATTTCAGGTTTCAGTCTGCTCTTCTTCAGTCTTAGTGACAGTAGACAGTGTCTACTGTCACAAACTCCTTATTACTTATAATACTGTGATATCTAAACTTACATACCCATAAAGGTATACGTGGTCTGTCTAAACATGCACAGCACACCTATACGCATACAAGACACAATTAATTATACATACCAAGAACAGTTAAATGCGCAACAGTTTTGTTGACAGTTGCGATTGTAACACATTGATATATTCCAGCATGATCCAAATCAACTGAATCGATGACCAGATTATGTTGTCCTCTGATCCTTTTATCAATCTTATATCTAGATTGGAACGGCAACCTAATATTATCGCCAAAATAAATGGCTCTATCTCTCGATGTATTGAATGAAGTAAATTCCCAAATCACATGTTGATCAACATCTGCACTGCATTTCAGTTCTACTCTGTCTCCGATTACTGTAACCGAGCTTCTCGGAACAGTCAACGAAGTTGCATCGCAGACAAAGTTTAACAGGACATCTGAAAACACGACAAATAATTTGTTTAATTCCACAAATCTACTAAACTCTCAAAGAAACAGATGGAAATAAAGGTAAATCAAGCGTCTAGAGACCTTTAATTCCTAATTGTAATCAGTATCTTCTTCTAATTAGTAACTTCTTTCGCGCTGGGGTTTGATGCACAAGGCACGAACCGATAGGCGCACCAATACAAAGCCGTAATCAGTTCAATATCTGGATCAGTTCCACTAAGATAGAGAAGCATCCTATCCATAGGCGTTACATGGTATTATGTCGTTGTTGTCCGGTCACCACCACTCTTCAAAGTGCTAGTGACAGTCGCCACCCTTATTTGTGTTGAAATATGTTTGGACAAACAGCGTAATTTTGGTTTAAGTTCAAGTAACGACAATTAACGGTAGTGTATTCTTGCATACTTCACTATCGCTATGCTGACGAATTCACGCTAGCTTACTACCCTATTGTTAACGTTGCATAAATTGGGAACGTCATCCAGCTTGTTGTACTTGACAGTATCATATCAAGTTTGTAAACAAAATCAGAGGTGAGAGAGGAGGGTGAAGGAAAGAGAAGAAAGAAAGGGAGGCGAGGGATCGGGGTTTGAGCACACCACTGTGTGGGGCAAAATAATGCCCTTGAACCTGAGGTGCATGGTGCAGTTCAAGACATACTAATTTGAGACCGAAATGACACAAGCGAGTGAGCAGAACGGACAGATACAGGAAAATATTCCCAAAATCTTGGTCAAACAACTAAAAATTCTCGTTCAAAAAGAACATTTTCAAGTCTTAGATATGAATACAGAAGGATGATTTACACGATGATTTTGTTGAATAATAATAAATCCACGAATAAAGACTTGACTTTAATCAACCTAAACGGAAGAAAGCATTACACCATCTACAAAGGTCAAAAATCCAGAGTAATATCAATCAACGCCAGTGTCATCCAAGGCTCAGTATACGGCCCAACTGGTTTCATTGTTGGCATATCCGATCTCCATCCCATTCATCCTCAAAACCGTCTCTCCAAATACGCTGACGACTCTTACCTATTCATCGGATCAAACTCCCTTCACACCGCAGAAACAGAACTTCAACATATCCACAACTGGTCAGAGGAAAAGAACCTAAAAATAAACTCTTCCAAAACCCGTGAAATGGTAGTTATCAAACACAGCCAGTCTTCACTCCCCAACAAACCCTCAATCACTGGTATTCCTCGCTATACCTCAATAAAAGCACTAGGCGTCACCATCGATGAAAAACTTTCAGTCACTGAACACATCAACAAGTCGTCAAAAGTGGCTCTGCTTCCATCTTCGCCCTTAAAACACTCAAAAACCATGGTGCATCTGCAGACTCTCTACAACTTATCACCCGCGCAACCATTATAGCCAGAACAATGTATGCTTCCCCCGCCTGGTGGGGTCTGGCGAGCGAAAAGGACAAATCCCGCATAGAACGTCTGAATAATAGATTAAAACGCTCTGGCTTTATTCAGTCAGATTCCCCTTCTACGAATGTTCTTGCTAATAAAGCAGACACTTCACTGTTTAAAGCCGTTCTCTTAAATGAGAATCATTCACTCAGATGCCTTTTTCCAAACCAACATTTTACGCCCTATTTTCTTAGGGTCAGACCACATAACTTTAACCTTCCTGATAAGGACTCACGAAATTTTATATCTCGTATGTTATTCCTGAACTCTTACTGAGCTATTATTACTTCATACTATAATATCTATTTTTTTTCTCAATGTACACCTACAGCGTTATGTCTGTTGTTAACACATCAAACGAATATATGATGGGTCACACAAAGGTGATAATGTAGAACCCCTTCCCTCTTCCCTTTCCTTCAACCTCTTCTCTCTCTTCTTACATTTTGTACAGATGCAGATTGTTGAGAAGCTTGTATCGATGCGGCTGGCATGTTATGTGGATTGTGGAAGCAAATTCCTCTTACTAAGCAGCAATCTGGTTTTAGGAAATTTTGCACAAAGCCTGTGTTTAAACGAAACGCAACCTGCGATGTGAACCTCTTGTTCTCTCTGATTTCGTCAGCTTGGAGTACCATACCACTGGATCCATTTCTATGTTTTCATGTCGCGAGCATTTCTGTTATGTTTTCTGAAAAGGCGTTAAATAAATGTGCATCTACGATTATTAAGATCAACTTACGCGCCGACGTGGAAACAATGACCTATGCGACATTGCGACAATAATATTATTGTACGTCTGTCCCTAGCAAGCAATCATTGGCACTTCAGAATCAGATTTAGGGCCTACTAATTGCGGAGGTTGTAGGCCTAAGTGCTTGAAACAATTAAAACAAAATTGTACTGAATGGCTATAATTAGTAGCTGGCATGATGCCGTGAGCTCCTAGTTATAGTTTCAGTGAATCGCAATAAATTCGCGACACATGAAACGACATACTACGAAACGTCATATATATATATATATATATATATATAAATTTAACAAAATCAAAGTTTGAAACGTTGAAACTTTGATTTAAAAAACTCACCTGAGTGAACAGTTAATGCAATAACGAATATGATATAGAATTTTGCCATCTTCCTAGACCAAACCCTCAATAGGTTAACACTCAACAGTGTATCGCGTTACCAAGAGCTGACTAAACGATGGTGTCATGGTGAACCAGAACGTTGAAATATACATTCGAGAAAAGTTTCTGTTTTGGTTTGGATAGTCCAGCTGGCCTAGTGTAATTATTTTTGTCAATATACATGTGTTCACATTCATCCGTGAAAGCGTGGGATATCTGCCATGGAATTAACGTTTTTTTATAAATGTATTCTGTATTCTTGATAGCCATTGTCACTTCTATTAGTTCAATGCAGGCTTTTATTGACTCACAGAGTACGGTACATTAAGATTATTAGAAATATTATAATTATAGCTGTGCACAACTGCATATCAATTATACCCCCTCATCAGGCACAGCATAATTTATCAGCATCTGCGTATCCTATTTCACAAGGTTAGAGACAACATGGCAGATAAGGATCCACAATTAGAATTCAATTGTATGTTTTTGAGTAGAGTTCTTTCGACTAAATTTAAAAGTTTGATATAGGATAACTAAAAAATGTGCAGAGTTCCGTCACCTGAGCAAAATAATGAATGAACAAGAAAACATACCAGAACATCATTTGAACTCAGTTCACTGGGTGCGTATCGAATAGGCAATGTTTAGTTCAACAAATTCTATCTTACAGTTGAAAAGGTAGGCTATGATCATTTATTTAAGCCATCTTCCTTTGTTCACCTCTTGCACCAAAATATTATACTTGATCAAATGACACCTTAATGCTAACTGTGAGTCGTAACCGAATAGTTGTGCTCTCCCTAGAATAGTTCCCGGAGTAAATCCAAACCTTTTGTTTATCCGCTCTGTCAGTTCTTCTGATGCTGTTTAGATCTGAATTTAAAACTCATCTGTTTCTGCTTGCTCATGACTTTGCAGTTCCAATGGCCAAACAGATTTCGACTGGACCCATGCAAATAAATACTAATGTGAATGCTGGTGGTAAACATTGATTGGAGCAGTGTATCGTGCTTATATTTAAGTTATTTGATGCGCTTAGATTAGATTAAATTAACATAATTATTAGATCAGATCGGCTCATGCAAATTGGTTTAGGTTAAACTAAGTGATGTTGGATCGGTTGTTGTAAATTGGATGGGATAAACTAGATTGTACAATGCTAACAGTGATGTATAAATCATTCGATATCCTTAGATTGGATGTGATGACGCGATATCAGATCCACGAGATTACGTGAAGTTGGATTAGGTTAGGCTGGACTGTATTGGACAGAACCGGAATTAGATAAATTAGAATATAATATTCGGGATCAAAACAAACTAAATATTCGTGAAATATCAGAAAATGATAAACTACATGACCAAATGTACAATTATAAATATCCTACAGCTATCACTGTTAATATGAAAAGGAATGCAAGCAAGTTTCATGCAGTCTACAGGAAAAGACACGACGAGCAAAATTGTTTTACAGAATTTATTGAAGCATTTTACATCATTAATGCAAAAAATAAGCTTTGGCGATTATTAACGTTTTCTGTTTACTCTAACTACAAAAAACGCACTGAACTTAAATCACTCTCTCTTTAACCGTCCTCGATACGAGGGTTGGTCGCATTGTAGACGATTCTTATCCATCCTCTCCTGTCCTCGGTTTCTCGCAGCAACCGTTCCGTTGATAATTCCAACCATTCGCCCACATTGTCCATCCATCTCTTCCTTGGTTTCCCTCTTGCTCTTGCTCCCGGTACCGTTCCTTGCATAATTTCTTTCTCTAGACATTCACCTTGTTTCCTCATTAGCCTATGTGCCCAAAGTAAGACATCTTTCTTATTTTTATTGATTCCAGTAAATTCCTTTCCAATCCCGCCGTCTCTAACACCCATTCATTTGTTTTTTTCTCTATCCATGATATGCCCAGTATGTTTCGTATGCATTTCATTTCAAATGCTTTTATTCTCTCCTCATCCCTCTTTTTGATTGTCCAGCTCTCGCAGCCATGCATCATCACTGGCCATATAAGTGTCCTCATTAATTTAATATCCTAAGTTAAATAGTTCGTCTAAATTGTAAACTCTAGGGTATAATTTATTTATTTCGTGTTTGGAATTGATGTTATTGAACTAGTTTACTGTCGTCCAATACTGCATAGGGGCCAAAGCTCGAGGGTACGTACCATACGTATTCTATTTTTTGAAAGGTACGTACGTATTTTAACGTATTATATTTTAGGGTACGCGTACCCTCGAGCTCTGATAGGGGCCTACTTCTAAACATGAAGTCATGACTGGCTAATTAAACACCGCTTATTGAGCATTGTCTCTTCATATATACTGTTAACTTGCGTTGGACTGGTGAACTTGCCTAATAAATGCCATTATTGTAGGAATAGCTCTAGCTATAGAAAGCCACGGAACTTAAATATATTGTGTCATTCATAATAAAGTGATCCATTGCTAGGTTTTAACATCATTGTCTCTTCATATACATGTACTGTTCACTTGCGTTGGAGTCCAACGGTTGGACTAGTGAACTTGCCGAATAATTGCTATTGCTGTTATTGTCGGAATAGGGCCTAGAAAGCCACAGGACTTAAATGTGCCGTGTCATTCATAATAAAGTGATCAATTGCTAGGAATTAATATACATGGATGCAATTCCATGGAATTGAATTGCGACCCTACAGTTGCGTTTCAGCGGAATAAATAGTATCTTCAGGGTTTAGATAATCAACGGAATCAATGTGCAAGGAATCTGGTGACTGCTGTTCCACTTTACTGTCTCTTTGGTTTATAAATACGCTATTCAGTGTGAGCGCTTGTGTTGACGTAGATGTGCAACTGACTGTAAGGCTCCTGTCGACGCACAGTTGAGGGTCTAGACATTAGCTCGGTGTAAGTGCTTTCATTTTCTAAAGACTGGTCAACCCCTTGGTTGTGTTGTGACGGCTGATGTTCTCTACTAGTCAGTTGCTGTGGTTGCTTATCAGAGTCTCGTGACATACGTTGTATATTTCTTCTTTCCGGCAAGTTTTCACGTTGTTTTAATTTTTCTGTGCAAACATGAGAATTGCAAACAAGTTTACATTTGCTAAATTGACGTTGAGTAGTTAACAAACTTACTAAATTTGGATTGTCCTTGGTTGAGGGATGCACAAGTCTTGGATCATTTTATGCTGAATTGGCTGGAAGTTAATCCGATCCAGAGAAAATAACAATTACAGAACAGAAAAGTGTTAAGTAACTAGTAGTAGAAGACACTATTAATTATTATACAATTATTATACAAGTAGGTTAAATTATAAGTAGAAGCAAACAACAAAGGTTTAAAAATATCTGAACGTTGAGATCGCTCCTTCACTTCTTACCCTTTCCTACCACATTACCTGCATCGCATCGCACACTATCCTGTCCCTCTCCGTACCTCTCCCCATCCCTTCTTTCCATCCTTCCTTCTTTCACCCTCTCTGTAGGCTATATCTCTGTCTCCGTGTGTGTCTGTCTGTCTACATAAAACTGATTAAAATGGCACAGCTATTCAGCAACTGAGTCAAATGTTTCCATTCGCGAGATGGTGACATGTGTTCCCAGCTGTGACCATTTTAGTGTAATTTAATTTGATCTACTAACCGAACTTCCAACCGTCTGTCTAAATAGACCCAAGTACCATGGCTACTGAAATCGAAACCTTGCATTTGCAGAGATAATAAATAAAAATCGAGTGATTAAGTTATAAGTCAACACAGTGCAATAAAGAAAAACGAAGATCACACTTTTTGACGAGCCTGAAGACAACGGACTAGAATATATTGCTCCAAAGACTAGATACCACCGTCGCAATTAAAATCTTCATTCCCAATGACAAAGCTAGACAAATCACCATATCACGCAATATCGTTAGACTTTATGCTACATAATTACAGCAGATTGTAAGAGCCTGGACGGAGTACCAGAGGGAAATGCTTTTTACGAAATGCGCCTCTACTATCGTTGTAATTTGGATTATTATTATTTTTGTAAGGGATATAGTATAATGATTTATTTACATGACGCCATTTCAAGAGACATTTATCCAGGCATAACAATAGCCTATCAGTATTAGGCTAGTTCTCGCTGTGCAGTTGGAATAAAAAAGGCCACGATGAACGAATGATTGAAAGAAATGAATGAATGGATGGATGGATGAAGGAAAGAACGAACGAACAGAGAAATGCAAAACGAGAAATAGAAAAGAAAGAAAGAGATTAACCTACTGGTTTCCTTTCCATAAAGAAACCTTTTGAAATCACAATTCCTTGTTGCTTTCCGTGGCACTTTTTCTCAACTGGAACTTTACGATAAAAGTAAGTAAGTAAGTGAGTACTTTATTGAAAGATAATGCGGGATGGTTTTTATTTTCTCAGAGGGTTTGTTTTAACCTGGGAACATAATTGCCTCGGTTCTGAATTAGTCCTTAGCAAGAAATAGGTCTAAACAAATAAGAAAAAAGAACGAAAGATTGAAAGAATGAATTAAAGAATTTAGCGATAGAAAGAAAGAATTAATTAACTTTGCTGCTTAGGTGACATTGACACAGCAAATAACCTACCTTGCATTGATTTTCTACCATCTATCATGATTGTGACCGTCTCGGATATCTGTTTCCTAAATCCATCCACCGTGTAGTATGCTGTACATCGGAAACTGTGATTCTGATCTGACCTCAAGTAGTCGTCGATGACTAGAACGCTTCCATTTATGACTCGGCCTGTCTGCAACTCCGTCCATTCGTAGTTGGGAGTTGGATTACCATCCGCTCTGCACTCCAGTCGATCGCCAACCTCATAGACGGTTTTAATTGGTGTCATCGTTAAGTTTGCAGCTATTCCTGATAAATTAGAAGTATATGACTGTATGATTGATATGTGTTATTGGTTTACACTGACAAGAGAACTTTAAGATCAATCAATAAGATATTTTCTGTAACGATATGACGATAAATTATAATTTCGTTTTTGCTTTTTCTTTGATTCTTGTTTAACGAAGAAAGAAATAGGTCTAAACAAATAAGAAAAAAGATCACCAACCTCAAAAAGTTTCTCATGGGTAAAATTGTTAGATCTGTAAATATTTCTGACAAATTAGGACACAAAATATGACTATCTATATAGCAGAAAAACAGGGACAGAAGTTCAATGTACGTTGATATGGTTTCCTGTAACGATTCGACCGCGTGACGCTTCATTTATATTTCTTCGCCGCCTGAACAAACAGAACTCAAGCTACAGATAAGGGATTCGTAATCGCTATAACATTGCAACTAATTCTCTATATTCTTAATGCTTTACTAGTCTTTTCAAGAGCCAAAGCTAATATGTAGCGCTTTAAAATTTGAAAGAGAAAAATAACAAAGAGCAACGTGGCAGCAGCTAGAACTGGCATAATTTAATATAGGCTTATTAATTGCAGACCTGTGACAATAAATGCGACACTTTCCGAAATGATCTTTATTTCGCCGTGCATAATTATTATTTCTTGCTGTGCATTGGAAGCGAAGCTGTTCGTCTGATATCATAGTTTCATCAATAATAAGAATAGGTCCATCAATTGTTTTCTCCTCTTCTGTATCGTTTCCAATCAGCATCCATTCGTAGCTTGGAGTAGGTTACCATCAGCCGAACACACAAGACTATCGCCAACCTCGTAGGTCGCAAACGTAGGCTCAATTATCACGTTCTTTGGTCCATCTAATGCAGTTTGATATAATGCAATTAGTAACTTTATATAATATAGCGCAGCTCACAGCAGTGGCCATTCAGGAGCACTTCCAGTGCGAGTTTCCCCAGGAGAAGAAATAGGTTTCGGAGAGAGAAAGAGAGAGAGAGACAGACAGACAGACAGAGACAGAGACAGAGACAGAGACAGAGACAGAGACAGAGACAGAGACAGAGACTGAGAGACAGAGAGACAGAGAGACAGAGAGAGATGTAGGAGCATATCTCTCAAAGAATGGAAAGCTTAAAGAGGAAGGAGGCATTCCACAGGACAGGCCCAATGGTGACAAAATGATCTAATTTGAGCCAAAGCGGTCCTAACTCGCGGGGCAAAGATATCATGCCGGTCCAAAGAGCGTAGACGTCGGAGAGAAGCTGCAGACTGAGGAGAGCGAATGAGATCTCTGAGATATTTCGTTACAAACCCAACTCGAACGTAATGAGCAAAAAAATGAGCATAGTTCTTATAGAGCATGAGCAGTTATTAGATATTTATTTGGCGCCTTGGTATTATTTTAAATAAATAAAGAACGTCAACTGAATATTAAGCGAGTGTGGAATATTACGTGAGTTTGGAAAATTATTAGGAACTCTAAAACAGACACCTTAAATGCGCAAATGAATTACCAATCGATGACCGACCGATCAAGTGAAAACAAGCTCAAGAATTACATACATTGTAAGCAGTCGTAATCGTAATCGTAATTGTAAACTCCAAAATTCAGAAGCGTTACTCTAGAGGCTAGGTGCTGGGCAACAGCTTAT
>JACEVL010001406.1:0-34098 GCA_020284085.1 Aporrectodea caliginosa
ACGAACACCAAGGCCCTGACCAGTTTATCGCAGGACTTGACGATGATACACGACGTACACGTAGTACCAATTTACACTGCTTATATATAATTTATATATCTGTATGTATATATGAGCATCTTTGTTGTTGTATAAGAGACTGATCTTCATATTGCATTACAAAGACTATCTGTAACAGAACTTTATGTATGAATTATTTGCCTAAAAGTTCAATATCGATCGCGTAAAATTACAGCTTGGTAGGGCGGAAGCCTTCTGAATTGTCAATTTTTAATGCAACTTAAAATGCTTTGTACGTAGTTTTAGTGACTTTCTCGTTGCGTAATAAAAACATAAATATGTGCACACAAATCCGATACATATTGTTGCGACGCTGTCTAGAAGAACTTAAAATGCCCGGATTCAAAATAGAACAATTTAATGAACAACTATGTACAGAGCTTATTTACAAGCAGAAATAATTCCTTTACCAACGAAAGCAACGCAGCACGACTCTCAAAACCACCAAAGCGCTCCAGCAGGTCTAACGAAGACCACTACCTCCGAGAACGTGTATAAAAACCAAAACTGTCAGTCCCGAAGACGACGAAGTGCACACCACCAAAGAACATCGAAAACGTGTGCTGCGACAAGCATAAAGGATCAAGCGGTGGTCGAACGAAGAATACCCAACAGGATACAGCCACACCACAAAGCTAACCACAATTGGCCTACCAACGACTCCTACCACCAGCTTATTTAGGCACCACTAGTTTGAGACCCATCCTATCTTCCACGCACGTGCTAGGCACTACCACCTATCCCCAGTCCATTTATATATGGACTATACCTTACAATATATACATAGAGATGGTCTATATATATAATATATATATATACATAAGCTAACATATAGGCTATAATATAATGTCTAATAATTATATTTATAATATATCCAATTTACATATTTCAGCTAACGGATTTGTCGTTTAGATGCAATGTATGCGAATATAGATTTCCGAAAAAAGACATCTGCAGTACTACATAAATACATACATATATGCACAAGTAGGCTGCAGTATACGTAATACACTACCTGCTATATACCAAAAAGTCGTCCTCCTTACCTCTGAAATTCATTCCTATATCCCACCAAAAGCACCAAGTTGTATCGCCAGCCTTTGCCCACACAAATACTCGACTGTTTTTTTTATTAGATTTGCAGGGGATAGGGTATGGAATAATATTCCCCTATGGGTCCGCTAATCTACGGTTTAACAAATATTTAAGAATAAATTACGCCACTATCTGATATATCAAGGAGATTGAATGAATGTTACTCACTGACATTATGATGTTTGGTTAAGTTCTAGTAGTTAAGTTATTCTAGTTTTATTTAATTCCTGTTTCCGAGTGTAAGCTTGCTGTCATGTGTTACTGAGCCTTTTTTACATCATTGCCTGGGTGGCCATATATTTAGCGGGGATCAATCATCCCTTCAGGGTCCTCCACTTGGTAATCGAAACGTTGTTGAATGTATACTGTCATAATTGTAAAATATGTTGTCGGTCACAGGAAAATAAATTGAATTGAATAATATATATATGTATTATGTACTATATATACATATATATATACACATATATATATAATGTACACGGTATGTCGCACGTTCTTTTACCACCTGCGTGAGATTCGCACTATACGCCGCTCGCTTACAACGCACGCAGGAACGCCTCTGGTGTGCGCATTCATAAAATTATGTTAAGGTTGACTATGGCAAGACGTGTAATTTTATGCAGGTCTAACTCATTCTTGCATAAACCGTCTTCAGTCAGCTTGAATGTTGCGCATAGGCTGATCGGCGGCATTCATACAAAATGTGGTAATTTATCCAGCTTCATGTGGGAGGAACTGCTCTGGTCACCTATGCAAACGCGCATTGAGTTGAGGAACTTGATATTCATGTCTAATTGTCTTGCAGGTTCTGCTCCATTCATCTCAAGGAAATATGTATCTCAGTATCTTCCATACCTCGTAGCAGATTTCTCCACTTTGCCTCGCAAGCGACGTGGTTTTTCCAATGGCGCGAACTTCCCCCGGTCCAAACAGGAGTTTTGCTGTGATCGGCCAATCCTCCTGAAATAAGTAGACTAACAACTAACAATATGAACTCCTCAGGCTTCCATTGCCTCTTTTTTGCAAGCGCTTGAAGACCGTTTTGTTCAAACGTGGTTTCATTATGCTAGGTCAATGGACGTCCGCAGGAACTTTGATAGGGGGAGCAAAGCTTTAAATTGTTGGCATGGGGACAAACTAGGTTGCCGAATGCAAACGATCGTGTCACCCTCGGCTCTCGCTCCCGCTATCATGGGGTCTGGCGCGGATCCCAACAGCCGCCAGCGCTTTGGGAAGCATTTAACAGAATATGGAGCCTGTTGTTAGCGTTCTGGGATTCCGTATCAGCATGCATAGCTGAACGTTTATTTCAGAATCAAAACTGCTAATTTTAAAACTAAGTTATGTTCAAGGACTTACCTAAAATAATGGCTACATTTTTAGGATTACAAATAGTGTTGTAATAATCATAATAAATAAATAATTTTATTTTGGAACAATATTTGCAAAATCCATGGGAGCAAATGCTCCACTTGGTCCTCCTGCGGGCGCTCATCGTTAGGTCGGGAGCACCTCTGATAAGCCTAGCAGAAGTGGCGCAATATAAATTTGTAATTACAAGTACAATTGGTTACGGGAAATAGAAAGTTAAGTTCATCGTCCGACAGCCACCAGAGTTAACTATGTTGTCTCCGAAACACTCTTTGCCGTCTAAAACTTCATTAAGGAGGACGAATCTTTACGACCGCCATACTGTTTATCCCATCAAAATAGAGATAGGCCAAGTTACGTAGGGGAGGGTGGGGCAAAACGCCCCCTTTAAGGGAAATTGTGTCCAGAGAGCAAAACATAATAACATTTGAAAAA
This sequence comes from Aporrectodea caliginosa, assembly GCA_020284085.1. Lineage (NCBI taxonomy): Eukaryota > Metazoa > Annelida > Clitellata > Crassiclitellata > Lumbricidae > Aporrectodea > Aporrectodea caliginosa. Next base: position 2,965 of record JACEVL010001406.1, read on the forward strand.
CATTTATGATCATCAACAACACCTGCACTAATGCTACAATATCACTAAATTTAAAAACTTAAATAGATTAAAATTTCGGCACAGAATTGTCTTAAAATTTTTTATTCAACATGGGCATTTTGCCCCAACATGGGCATTTTGCCCCATACATGGGGCAAAATGCCCACACCCTGGGCATTTTACCCCACAGGTAATATATACTAGATCTTTTTCTTCTTCTTTTGGTTTTCTGCCTTGCTATAAGGCAGGTTCGTACGTGCAATGTCGCCATTCATCACGTTGTCTGGCTCTCTCTTTCAGCTTGCTGTAATCCTCCTTCATCATCCAGTCCAACAAAATCGTTCTCGGTCTTCCTCTGGTCTTCTTCCCCTCCATTCTTCCCTCAATTATAATTCTTAGAAGGGAGTCTCCCCTCAAGATGTGGCCCAACCATTTTCTCTGTCGGCTTCTGATTATCCCTATCAGGGATCTTTATCGTCCACCATTTGTAGTATGTCTTCATTTGTCCTCCGTTCCATCCAGCTGATTTTCTCCATCCTTCGCCATATCCACATCTCGAAGGCCTCCAGTCTTCTGATGTCTTCCTTCCTCAGGGTCCATGTTTCTGATCCGTATAACACCATACTCCATATCATAGACTTGATAATTCTTTTCTTCAGATTCTTATTGAACTTTCCTCTCATAAATTCCTTTCTTTTTTAGAAAGCATCTATTCCCATAGCTATTCTTCTCTTTATTTCTACATGACACTTTGCGCCATTTGTGATCATACTTCCTAGGTAACAGAAGTTTCCGACTTGTTCCAGTTCATTACCATCTATAGTAATCTTTACTGTTGTTTTCTTTCCTTTCCTTATCTGTGTCTTTGTGGTGTTTATTTTCATATCATACTCCTTCGAGATCTTATTTAGCCGATCCATCATCCTTTTGTAGCCCATTCTGGCTACCTGCCAACATTGCCTGGTCATCTGCAAATCCTAGTGCTTTCGTCAATCTTCCTCCTACCTTTATGCCCTCCTTCACCTCCTCCATCGTCTCTCGTACTAATTTCTCAATGTAGATGTTAAAGAGTATTGGTGATAGCGGGCACCACTGTACTCCTATCACTCCTAGTTCTGAAAGTTTTCCTTCTAATTTTATTCTATATACTTTCTGTCCCATGTGTAGGTTTCCTATGAGTCTTCTGTCTTTCCAGTCCACCCCTATTCTGCTCAGTGCATGCATTAATTTCTTCCAATCGGCTCTATCAAAAGTCTTTTCATAATCCACAAAGCATACGTATACAATGCTCCAATTGCATTTCTTGTGCCCTTCCATTTCTGAAATCGCACTGGTCCTCTCCTAAACAGTCATTTGTTTCTACCCTGGACTGCATTCTCTTTGTGACCAAGCTGGCAACTAAACCTTTTAGATGTCTAGTAAGAGTTTTACTTAAAACTTTATAAATTTGTTCTGCTTTTCTCTTACTAATTTCGCCCGATCTGACTTTTGTCAGAGCAATTTCCAAAGTTTCAAGACCATATTCTCCTCTCTTTGTTTTTCTCTAATAGTTTCGTACCATTTTCTGTAACGAAACACTTTAAGTGCAAAACATATAAAATGTTTGCAAACAGCAGATAACACAAATATTTAAATTGGGGTAAAACTGGTAGGCATCTTTGGTGTAGACGCGAAGTCAATCAGATGAGGTAAGACGCCCAGTCACATGAGGTAAGACGCCCAGTGAGGCAATACGCCCATGAGCATCTGACCCCACAACAAGAGTAGTTACATTCCAGACCATACACCAAACACGACTACTTCAATGGCGGGTTCAATTGCACTGTAACATTTCTAAATGTGTGTGAATCCAAGTAATCATACATCTTTGGGCAACTGTAAAACCGTATAATTTACACACACAAAATTAAAACAGGAAATGCTTACATCAGCTTTCGCAAAATTAGGTTTTTGTTGAAAACGAGTGATCTTTTCATAGGAAACACGAAAGTACAATGTCTTTCAACCGGAAATGCAAGTAACAAAACGGTTCCAAGTAAAATTTGGATTAAGTTTATTAGGTGACTGAAATAATGCTCATGGGCATCTTACCTCTCATGGGTGCTTTGCCCCACCCTCCCCTAACAGTCAGAGGTCGACTGGCACAAGTGGCCACTTAGCGGACTAAAACGTCTTCTTCATATTAAATTATAGGCTAGTCACGACGAAAGCCAGACTTAATAGGCGACTACGTGCTTTGCATACGACCAGGAAATAAGGGTCGAAGTACGACAAAATTTCTGTGTGCATTGTGAAAATACCGGAAACGGTAACTGCCAGATCACCCTATGTGGCAGAGCGAAGATATCCGCAAACAGGTACGAATGAAACAGAATTTCACAGACCTCTAAGGTAGGTTAAACATCATGACAAGGATCTCTGCAACTCAAAGCGTCTCCGCACGCTTCTCCAGTGCATCTAGACCCCGTGTATATAACCTATAGTTAGATAGGCTAATATAAACAATGTGACTGAATCGACGATAAGATTAAAGATTGATGCTGTTTAAACTTTGAACTAACTACATGTAGGTGATATTATGTAATCGATTGAAATGACAGGTGACGGCTACATTGGTGTCCCACAAATTTCTCGTGAATTCCATTGGGTATTAGTGATTCAATTGGAATAGACGTGTTTTCACAAGAATAGGACCGAAAAAATAAAGGTGGCACAAGAGAAAGATAGAAGCCTTCAATGAAGCAGAAGAAGTTGATTACGAATACGACAGTAGGTAAAAGAACTACAGAGTTCTCTAAGCAAATCAGTAGAAACTATTGTAATACAGTGAAACGGTGTAGATTTATATCATCATGAACAGCAAGCAGAGGTGTAAGTTTATTCCTGAAAGTGGGCGGCTGGTTCTCACTTTCGCATCGTTTTCACATCGTTTCTCCTTCGCAACTGTTGAATATTAAAACAGGGATGTTTATGCAGCATGTCTAATAATAGTAATAGTAAAACTTATAATAAAAAAATTAAAATTATAAGGATGAAGAAAACGATTATGATGATTGTAAGGTTACAATGAATTCCTTCATCCCAGACAATAGGAGGAAAAAATCGACAATATTTCTTCTGGAAATGAACACTAGGAGGCCCTAGGGACCTAGGGTACGATAGATCTACGCTTTAGTTCAAAAAGTGGGGTATGGGAACTCCCCCGTACCCTCCGGAAAAAAGTTACTTTAAAAGTACGTAGCAAAACTAAATTATATATTTCTAATTTGTTTTATCATTTTCTCGTATAATGACCGACCTATTTACCTACTTACTGTGACTCTGTTACTTATTTGCTAGCAGGCTTGCGTTTAGAACAATGACGTCACAAGATAGTAAGTACGTGTGTACTTTGGACGAAAAGAGTCTGAAGAAGGCGAAGAAGGAACTGAATGAAGATCCAGTGAATAGAATTGGAGCAGTCGAGACTTTTCGTAATTGGATACAACAACAGAAGCACATCAAATGTCCAACAGGTTCGTTTTACGGTTTGCATAAGTAAGTGAGTAAGTATATTCTTTAAGGCTATTAACCAATTGCTAATCGGACGAAGATGTTCAGTAATTTATTAAACCCAGTTAAAGGTCCTGTATAGGTTTTGCGTGTCCGTGGCCGTATTTTGTGACAGTTTCCAGATACCCTAACAACAAAGGAACGAATGAGTGCTATTTGCGATCATACAAGAAAGATGGCCGATCGCAAGTAGCATCGTTCGTTTCTTTGTTGTAGCTTAAACACGTGGCTTGAACGGTGTTCACATCCAGAGCTCATGCAGGATAGCGGCGCACTCACTGCTTAATTCTCAATTTGCTGTTATTTCTTGCAGACACTGCGTTCCTGTTGTGCTTCTTGAGGGTGAGATACTTTTCTCAATTGGAAGCCAGGGAACTTCTTGAAAGATACCTTCTGCGCAGAGCGAAATTTCCCCATTTGTACATGAACATCGACCCGTGTGACCCGAAGATTTTGGCTGCCATCGATTCAGGGTAAAAAGCATCTTCGTTTTCACTTGCAACGTCATCGTTTTTCACCATCGCTATTGTTGTGCTATATTGTTTTTATTCAATATCATCGCATTTTAAATAGTTGTGCTAGGGTCGATATTGTCTATGCAGTGTCATATAATTTAATATTTGTTTTTCACACAGATTTATGTTGGTTCTTCCGGAGAGAGATGATGAAGGCCGAAAAATCTTCGTCTGGAAATTGAGTATGCAATACCTATAATATCAATCAATATCTCAGCTATTATCAGTTGTCCATCGTTCTCATTCATGAGTCACTGTCACCATCATCATAATAGCCACGGTGCCAGAAGTACAAAACGTAGAGCTTTAGTTGCTACATTTGGGGTTTCAGTATGTCTAGAAAACTTTCAATTTGCTTAAATATTTATAACCATAATCATAACCATCATTAGTCCAGATTTTGTGACCGAAGCCTTTACGTTCCATCTGAGCGATTCTCAGAACATTGCTTCAATATGCTTAACTAATTAATCGCTAATTAACTTCATGTTTCTGAACATAACCTTAGAGACTGGATCAACCTTTACTGGTGTGGCACCTATTTAGATGGGAAGCGATGGTGAAGGATCTCATCCGATTAATTTATTGAAAAAGTAGCAAGATTGTTACCGTACGGAAGCTATATAATGACTTGAACATTTAAATTTACACTTTGTTACCTGTATGCTCAGTGCTCAATAGCCTTTGTGGTAGACCCTGCAAGCTTCTGCAATTGCTTCGTTGGAATTACTGTAAAATCTGTAATTGCTTCGCTAAAACATTATCATTTCTAGTGTAATATAAATGCTCTACAGAACATAATTCCAATATCTTGGCGCGTGTTGCGTTTTGGTATCGCTTTGGCCGTTGTCGTAGGCTACTTACTTACGTAGTACTTAGTCCTTCCGATACAGGTCTTCATCTCGGACAGAACATCTTCTCTAGTCGCCTCTGTCCATTGCCAGTCCTTCAGCCTCGTTCCACTACATCTCCAAGCACCTCAAATCGTACTTGATAGTCTCCGACCAGTTCTTCCGTGATCTTCCACTTTTCCTTCTTCCCTCAGGGTCCAGCTCATCACTTGGTTGGCTGTTGTCAATCAATCAATCATTTGTTTTGCAACCGACCAATCGTTTTACAGTTACATAGCTGCAAATCACTCAGACAATAAAAGGAGGCCGCAAGGAACGGTCCTGTAGGGATCATTAATCCCTCTAAGTAGGAATACCTATGTAGGACTACTAGTTATGCAAAAAATATACAACGACCGAGAAATGCTTACTTAAGTATGACAGTAGATAATTTCGAATACTTGGTAAAATCTTAACTAGGTAAATCAGAATCTTAACTAAATTAAGAAAATCAAATAACTCTTTGGAAAAGCATATGCGTGGGAGGTATAATTAAGCAAAAAGAGATTTGGATTCAATCGGATACATCATTACTATCACCAACCAAATAAGTGCGTAGTCTTTTTTTATACAATACTAGTGTAGGAGATTGCCTAATTCCTTGAGGAATTTTAGTCCAGATTGGAGGTTCAATAGCTCTAATTGAGAACAAACAGGAGTTAGTAGTACTCAAATAATTATAGATGCATCTTTGCTCGTACTAAGTTAGTACGAGCAAAGATGCATCTATAATTATTTGAGTTTCTTGTTGAATGGGAATGGACATAGGACGCAAGATAAAAAAATCCCTTGTAAACAAGAGGAAGCAAGCCGTGGTCGTAGCGCAACATGAATTCACCAGATTGATAAAGCTTGATTTGCTCAAACTTGAGTATGTTTACATTGTAGAATCGTGGAATTGTAGAATAGTCTCTATTAGTAATCAACCATGTTTCCCATCCATTTCAATCTACTCCTTCTCGTACTGCCATCTGCATCCTTTTCTCCCGTCTACTCTCTTATGGTTTTTTCGGTATTTTCTTTTGCCGCGAAACTGCTTCTGTTTTTGGGGTGCTGCAGTTGTAGATACAGTAGTCAGGATCTTCAACATTGAAAATTACGATAGAAGTAGAAACAACAAAACTGAGAACTTAGACCGTATCCACTTTAAAATGATAGCATCTGCACGCCCGATAATAAATTCTTCCGGGCGATTTCAAAAGGCTCATACCCTGTGCCTTTGCAGGTCTCTTGGAGTTCAGTGGAAAACCGTTCTCAAAGGACGATGCATTTCGAGCCATTGCATGTCTATTTGATTACATCTACTTGATGGATGAGAGAACCTGCGTTAACGGAACAGTCAGCTTTTGCGACCTCTCTCACTACTCTCTGAAAGTTCACGCAGCAATTCCACTGGCAGATCGCAAAGTTTTCGGAGAGACCTGGCAGGTAAACTTCAACCAATCAATCAATTTTAATCACAGAGCTATTGAACATTTTCGAACTTTCTATAACTTTCGTGTTAAATTAACAGAATGTCAGTCGAAATTCGTAGCTAAGAACAAAACATAGTCTAGCATCAGTCTATGCTTGTCTTGTAATCACCTTTATCAGCCTATTAGCGTCTTGGTTTGACTTGGTTGCGGATCAGTTAAGTGCTCGTCTTGTGACTCGATGAGTGTTGGATTAGACTATACTACATCCCCTAAATTCTTTCATAGCGTGAGGGAAGAAATTTGAGAGGCTTTAGCACGATACAGCCCATGTGTAGGGACTATAGCCTCATCTTAAAAGCTGTGATACTGTTCACTGAGACAGTACTATCATCCAAAGTCCTGAAACTCTTGCAATGAAGAATTTCTGCCCTTATGTTCGTTAAATAATTTGTCCTTATGTCCTCGATTCGCCGTGTTTGGTGCTAATTAAATGAATCACCCATCGCACTGCTTCCCTTCAAGTGATGCTCGTGTGGCTTTTACCTTACCCCATTTCATAGGAAAACGTTTTTTCTACCACCACATGCATCTCTCAGCACGTCTCCAAATTAATTATTTAACGAATTGAGTGCCCTAAGTGATTGGGAAGCCAATGCAACTTGTCGTCAAAGTTTAAAGGAGCATTACCCAGTCCTTTTACCACCTGGACACTCTTCTTAGATCTACTCACTTCTTCATAGCCAACTGCTCTGCAGAGTTTTGTATCATCTGTAAACCTAAACATTTACGATAGAATTCCGTCATCTATATGTCATTAATAGTGACCCAAGCTCTGATTGTTGTGATGGCACTCCACTGAACACTTGTCGTCCAGCTAGAATATTTGCGGCCTATGCCCACCTTTTGCTTTCTAACTGAGAGCCAGCTTTGACTACACGTTAGTACCTGCTCTATAATCCCGCACTCTTGTAACTTTCTGGGTAGCCTTTCATGAGGTATTATGTCAACTGCCCTGGAAAAATCTAGGTAAATTGCATTTATAGGTTTCCCTCATCCATGCTCTCATAGACGTTCTCGAAAAGTTAGCAGATTTGTCTAACACGAGTGACTTCTAGTAAATTTACGTTGACTGCCCATAATAATTTATACCCATGTGTAGCGGGGCCATTCCCTGTGTAGCGGGGCCATTCCCTGCAGGTGTGCCCATTGCACCCATATAAACTGTTTAAATAATATTCTGGTATTTAATGATTTCTTGTATTGACTGCTCAATCGCTGCTTTGTAGCTGCAATTGTTTTACTGGAATCAATAAATGAATTGAATTGAATTGAATAATATTATACTCATTCAAGTGATCCACTATATTAAATCATTTAACAATTTGCTTCATGACCTCGCACACAGCACAGGTTAACTGACTGGTCTATAGTTGCACTGTTAGCGTCTGTTTCTCTTTTCGATGCAATAGCAACATCAGTGCTTATCTTCATTCCCGTTGTACAAGATACCGTACATATCCAGTCTGTTTTGATTAGTTGAAGCGGTGGCCTGACAAAATGTCATGCGACAAAATGTCACCGACAAAATGTCATAACGACAAATTGTCACCTGACAAAATTTCGCCGACAAAATGTCATCAGTATAAATCAGTAAATAAGCGATAATTTTAATAATTGATAATTTCGAAAGCAAAATCTTGTAAAAAGGCTAATAGTAGTGTCAAGTCATTGTAACAAAACCTTTTCGACGGTAAGAAAACCTCGAAAAAATTTTTTTTTAAAAAAAGCAAAATTAGCTTACTGAATACTAATACAACGCTGAATAATAGTGTCTGTCAAGCGATTATAGTGCGTATGTAAGTTATTGAAATGTTCATACAACATTTATATTCAGAACTCTTGCATTGTCTCCCAAATAGGAAATGGAGTCTCTGTTACTGTAGTCTGTCACGAGAGTGTGGAGAGCTTCACTGATTCTTACATATGCCTTCTTCTTCTTTCCTGGTTGAACTCCAAGTTCCAGTTGGCGACGAAGGAGTTCCATACTGTGCTGTTCTTCGTGCAGCTTACGCGCAAGTTTGGTTGTTGTCGGATGGGCAAAGCCAACAACGTCGTTGAAGGCATTGTGCCAACCTTCAACGGCGTTGTTGTTTCGATACAAATGTTCAAGTAGACGTGCGAATTGGTTCCAAAGTGCGATGCCAAACCTTGATTGTCCTGGCCGCCCCCTTCGCTGTCGCCCAATGAAGTTGTCTTCGAGATAGTCGATGATGCATTCGAGGTCACGATACACTGGTAGTTCAGTTAGGTTTTCAAATGTGCTGATGAACATCGGACGGGGGGATGAAGGCAAGTGCAAGTAAAAACTAAATTCATGCCATGACATTTTGTCGGCGACATTTTGTCGGCGACATTTTGTCGGCGACATTTTGTCGGCGACATTTTGTCGGCGACATTTTGTCGGTGACGTTTTGTCGCATGACATTTTGTCATGGAACCGTTGAAGCCTACCTACACATCTTCTGAATCACTTAAAAGTTTTTTTATGCTATATATGTTACTAGCAATTTTTACCCGGCGTTCGCCCGGGTTTTCCCCAGGCGTAATTTTTAACGGCTGCAAATAAAGGCTACTTACTTACTATATTTGCTGATGGGCTTCAAATATTTAAAAAATGTCCATATATCTGAATGGAAACGATATTTAGAGGTGAACATAGTTGCTTTGCCCGTGTACTGCACGGGTTATCTCTACCTTATAATAATAGGCAATATTATTATTTTGTTCCCCGTTCTTTACGGTTTATCTCTACCTGAAATATTTCTAAATTATAATAGGCGTATTATTTGCCGTTGGCCAGCGTGACGTAAGATTGCATATTTAGCCGCGTGACGTAATTTAAGATTGCATATTAATTTTAGTGACGTGGACAAATGGGCATGCTTATAATGTCCATAAATCGGAATTGAAAGCAAATTATGAGCTGAAAGTAATTGGGATGAGATAGAAATTCGAATAGCTAAAGTAAGTTTCGAGTTGCTTTGACCTAGAAAATCGGCAATGGCCGTGGTTGCAAAAATGTGAGCTTAGTGTAATTAGGTCACCAAATCTGTAAATGGTTGCGCTGACCTAGAAATTCGCCCGTGGCGACTTCTGATTGGTTGCTAGATGCTCCGTGTGACGTAAGATTGCTTATTAAGCATGCGTGACGTGAACAAATGGCCTTACTATGGGCGGTATTGAAATAAGCTCGCTGAAAAGTTAAATTTAAAATGGCCATATATCGGCGTTTAAATAAAATTGCGAACTGAAAATAGTCGCGTTGACCTAGACGTTGCGTAATAATGCTTTGTAAATTTTTTCAACTCGCTAAACCGTTCCGTTTCGGAGCCTTTAGCCGGACAGCGATGCATTGCAAACATACATACATACGGAAGGACAAACTTTAAGAATTATAGTATAAGATGTGATTTCTAAATAGAATGAAATTGAACAAGTCTTGCACGAATAATGGCTTAGTTCCAGATAATGGCTTATCGCCGTTGACTTGTGTATTCTTACCCTTAGAAACAATATACTGAAACAAAAAGTTTGTATTTGGGTAACTGTTTGGCGCCTTTTGAAAGTTATTCTTTTGTCCGCTACTATTTCAACAGAACAATATTCCGGCTCGCTTGAAACTGATTCTCCTCTACAACGGTGGAGCGATGATGGATATTTTCTTCACGATGATCAGACTGACCATTTCCGAAAAACTCCAGAAAAGGGTTGGTACATGATTGTATACCCTGTATTGCTGACTTTAATTCAAAGGTCAAGACGTAGCGATCGATACACTGGCGTGCGTCTCTTTAGGTTTTTGTTGACAGCTCAATAAATCTCTTAAACTTCCACCATCTGTCTTTTTGCTGTTTCCAAATCTGCTTTTCTCCGTGTTTACGGAAATGGTTGGATCCAGTTTTGTGCACACCAACAGGTGTCTAGGGTTTGATGGCTGTGGCTTTGCAGGTACTGGTGAGATGGCTACGCCACTGTGAGTCCTCCTGTCGATATTTTATGCCCATAGAATTATACAGGTCAGTGTTCCACTTTAAAAAAAATCAGCCTAATGCTATGTCCGTTATCAGAAGGACATGGACTATGATGTCCTGAAATCCCTGAATAGTGCAGCTTAACTGGAGACGCTTTCTTAAGCGCTTCTGTGAGTACTATATCGCACTATGTCCAAGAATTTAGAGACTATTCTACAACTAAAAAAGCTCAAGTCTAACATCCAATAGTAGGCCTATTCGTATCTTCGCGTCACGTGTGTAGACAAAAGGTCTCTGATAACTAAACGACTTCGTCTTAGATCATACGGCGCTACATATATGTCCCAATAAGCGCTGCTAATACGTGCCTTGGATATGTACCTTTAATATCATCATTATCATCACCACCACCACCGCCACCTTAATCATCATATCATCATTATCATCGTCGTCGTCATAAACATCATCTTTACTAAAAATTTATTTGTGAATCGCAAGATTATAATTGCACCACAAATGCGCTAAAACAGCTGCTAATAAGAACACTCAAATAAATGAGTTAAGCATCCTTCGAAAGCTCTCTAGCGATTTCTAAGGATCCCCAAGCGCAACAGATAGGCCAAAACCACCTTTATAATTTTCTACTTTTTACTGACTGGACTTTTGTCGATGAGCTATCTACTAACAGTGGTCCTAGTATTGCATACACAGCCTTTATTTGACACTTATAAGCGCCTATATGATGCTGATCTGTCGAAAACTTTCCTCTTTCCCCAGTTAAAGTTTAGGGGCGAAACTTAATTACACAACCTTGGATGACAGAAGCTCTTCTCAAATCCTGCAACAAAAATCCAGATTATATAACAAAAATATTTACAGAATCCAGTGTAGGCTTACAATCAGTGACTGGTTATAAGCGAGTTGGCTAGGGAGTGCAGATGGGAGCAGAAGTCGGTATAAACATTTTACAAATGGAACTGCTAACTTACTGCTTTAGATAAAGAATCACGGCGACGTGTTGGAGAACGTCTACAAAGATATACCTATGAGATGTCTACCTGTTGAATACCTGCCAGACGATTACAAGGGACCAAACGCTGGCACTGAAAGACAGATCATAGGTTAATCTATTTTCATTGTGCCAATAGTTGACTGCTTGATATACTTCCTCGCTGGATGGCTTAAAATCCGAATGAGTGAATGAATAAGTGATTGATCGATTGAGTGCGTAAGTGTAGGAATGAATAATTATCTTTTCTTAAGCACATCGTAAATGCGCCGTCACAATATGCTGGGCAAATTAAGATCTATGTTATAGACTGCTCTTAATTGATCAGTGATGTTTAAAGCAAACTGTTGTTGATTGTATTCTTTTTTGTGATTTCCTCTAATGCGATGTGCGATATCTAATGCGATATGAGGAGAAGCTAGGTTTTTCATGGCACATCTCTACCAGGGCAGAAATTTGTTTCGTGAATTCTGTTCCACCTGCACCTCAGACTAGATGAGATGCAGCCATGGGTATGAAATGTTCGCAACTTAGTTTTCTTAGCCTCGGCATATGAGGCGAGTGGCCAGTGCTCTATGCCTCATCTTTCCACCGACAATGTACGATGCATCTAGGTATTCGTGCCTAGGACGTATAAGTGAAAGCCTACCTACCAACATCTATAAATACTTAACTGTCTACATAATTATTATTTTGTATCTTTTTAAACGCTGTCAGAGTCTATGAAGCGAGATCTCACGAGACCTGAAGTTCGCGAGAGACTTCAGTACCTCAGCAGTGAAGAGTGGAAGGTCGACAAAGCTCAGAAGCCAAGCAACGAAACTCCACAGGAATCATTCCGAAAACTCAACATCGATTAGGGACAGTGCAATTTGCCGAGAGGATTCTTGCTTGACACTTTTTCGTCTCGATGCATTGGAGTCTAATTCCCAACTGTAGTAGGCCTAATAATAAATAGCAGTAGTGTAATTATACTATTAACAATGACAACGATGAGGATAATGACGAGTTAATAAATCTACAATATTAAACTTTATTTGTGATATAATTTTTTAAGTTTTCGAACGAACCCCTTTTTCATAACCTTGATCCTGCAATGGACGCATCTCATGGTCCTGACAATTTTATCTCAGGGCTTGACGATGATACTTTTTAAATTCACGCTGGTGCCAATCTACACTTCCTATGTATACATAAATAAATGCATGCATACATGTACATAAGTACATACGTACACACGTTCATACATACACACATACAGACATACACACTGTCACAATGTTTGCCCTGCGCTCGTCATAAATTGCCCTCTGTACTGGTGGCTTGTATGACTGTCCTGGTTTTAAAAAATGTCTGGCGGCGCCTCTGGCTACAAGGTCCTCCTAAAGTATTTTAAAAACTATAAAGACTCATTAGGAATATAATATTCGCTAAAACTTTAACAGAAATACAATTATTCCTTAATTCGACTAGAACCGACTCAGACGTCAAAACAGCAAGCTCGAAAGTCGGACAGTTCAACAGCAAACTTTAAAAGACAGAAGCCAGTCTGTAAGTTACAGAAAACTCTACCAGAAAGCTAACGACTTTAAGACAAAGAAGTAACCTGGTGCGGTTCTTCAAACTTAATTATACAAGTGAGACTTTGTACCCTAACACAAAACAAGATCTCGTCAGATCTAACTCTAAACCAAGATGTCTAGATACATTGAGCTTAATGTATCTAGACGTCTATGCTCTAAATTACCAAGCTCAAAGAAATTCATTGACATCAGCTTAAAAAAACTTTCATGGCCTCTAGATGGCCGACACAAAATTAGTCGAGCGTAACAGGAATGCATGACCACAGTGCTGAGTTTTGTAGAACACAACCACTACTTATAAGCAAAGATATCTATCAATACATAAGTTACATACATGCATACATAAATACATACATACATGTACACTCATAAAAAAATTCATACATACATACATACGCCCCTTCTCTTGAAGTGGCTCCATATAAATTTACGATTACGATTACGATTGTATACATACATAAATGCATAAATGCATACATACATACATGTATACATAAATGCATACATACATACATGTATTATATGCATACGATCATACATGCATACATGCATGCACGCATGCATACATACATACATTGAAAAATACATACATACTTACATATATATATACACGTAAACATACCTAGATATATGCTCACTGTGTACAAGCCTACATGTAAGCATACATACAAGAACAGCTTAGGTTCAAAGGTCAGAATTTAAACGTTGAAGCACTGCTTGTAGGACACAAAGCTTTGCTTCGTCTGTTGCTGTCTAAGAAAGAGCTCGAGACATTTAAACGTGCTATCGAGTTATTTTACAGGTTTACAATCTTTGCAATGTGCTTCATCCGAACGACTTCTCAAATTGCTGTTAAAAATAGTCACTAGTTGTATATTCGTGTGTGTTAACATAGCCATAGAGGAGTAAATAACATAGCCATAGAGGCGTATATAACATGCATAGAGGCGTATATGACATAGCCATAGAGGAGTATATAACACAGCCATAGAGGAGTATATAACATAGCCATAGAGAAGTATATTACATAGCCACAGAGGAGTATATAACACAGCCATAGAGGAGTATATAACACAGCCATAGAGGAGTATATAACATAGCCACAGAGGAGTATATAACATAGCCATAGAGGCGTAGGCTATATAACATGCATACAGGAGTATACAACATAGCCACAGAGGAGTATATTACATAGCCATAGAGGAGTATATAACACAGCCATAGAGGCGTGTATAACATGCATAGAGGCGTATATAACATAGCCATAGAGGAGTATATAACGTAGCCATAGAGGAGTATATAGCGTAGCCATAGAGGAGTATATTACATAGCCATAGAGGAGTATATAACATAGCCATAGAGGAGTATATAAGGCAGCCATTGAGGAGTATATAACATAGCCACAGAGGAGTATATAACACAGCCATAGAGGCGTATATAACGTAGCCACAGAGGAGTATATAACATAGCCATAGAGGAGTATATAACGCAGCAATAGAGGAGTATATTACATAGCCATAGAGGCGTATATAACATAGCCATAGAGGAGTATATTACGTAGCCATAGAGGAGTATATAACATAGCCATAGAGGAGTATATAACACAGCCATAGAGGAGTATAGAACATAGCCATAGAGGAGTATATAACGTAGCCATAGAGGAGTATATAACATAGCCACAGAGGAGTATATAACACAGCCATTGAGGAGTATATAACACAGCCATAGAGGAGTATGTAACATAGCCACAGAGGAGTATATAACACAGCCATAGAGGAGTATATAACACAGCCACAGAGGAGTATATAACATAGCCATAGAGGCGTAGGCTATATAATATGCATAGAGGAGTATATAACATAGCCACAGAGGAGTATATTACATAGCCATAGAGGAGTATATAACACAGCCATAGAGGAGTATATAAGGCAGCCATAGAGGAGTATATAACGTAGCCAGAGGAGTATATAACATAGCCACAGAGGAGTATATAACATAGCCACAGAGGAGTATATAACACAGCCATAGAGGCGTATATAACGTAGCCATATATAGAGGAGTATATAACCTGTACGTGTAGTCGTGGATGTTTATGAACAGTGGTCCACTGAATGAAAGTTAATATTGCATTATTTATAGAGTATCATGAATGCCCAACTATGCCGTTTGCAAATTCGTTGCCTTTGTTGCCATTGTTAAGGCTGTGCTGTTGCCGTTGCCGTTGCTTCTGTTCGCTGTTGCGTTGTGGTATATTGTTTAAGACTCTCACTACAGAAAACAAGCTAGAGATAGAAATAGTTTTCGATAATCAGACCGCGTCCACGCTCAGCTGCATATTAGATGGGCCTTATGCATATGCATGTTTATATGCATGTTAAAAGCTGCAGGCGTGAATTATTAATTTGTCCTCAAAATAGACATACATATTACACAGGCATGAAAGAGCTGATAGCTTATGCCATTGCGCGTTGTATGCAGTTCAGTGACAAACCATTCTCGCATCGTGTCTTTATGATAACATGTAGGCTTATTGGATGGACAACAGAAAGTTAACTACAGATGTCGTTAACGGGTCAGTCATAAACTTACTCATAATAAAGTCTGCATTCCTTATTTATGTGTCTTCAAAGCAGACATAAAACACAGGCATGACAGAACTGATACCCTTCGTCCTTGCAGGTTGTATGGAGTCTCGGAGCCTAAAATTCTAACAGCGTGTCTATTTGATCACATGTAGGCCTATTTGACGAACGAGAGACCCTGCTCTAACTATAGAATGCGTCAACGGCATAGTCACCTTAAGTGACACCTGCGTCTAAACGTTAAAAGATCACGCTGCAATTTCATTGGACGAACTAAAAGATTTCAGAGAGATCTGGCAGGTAAACCTTAGCAATTTTAATCACTGAACAATCGTGGACTCAGGGATGGGCAAATTACTCAGAGAAATGTAATTGAATTACAAATTACTTTGGGACATGAAATATAATTTCAAATTACAAAATACATGGGAAATTGTAATTAATTTACAAATTGCAAATTACAAATTACGTGATTTCAAATAATTTGAATTACGTCATTTCAATTGTAATTGTAATTGTAATTGTAATCGAACATTTATATAGCGCCGCTCAAAAACCAGCAGCGCTCTCGACCTCCGTCAGTGCCTGCATAAGGGAACAACAAAGTCTTAAGACGTCTACGGAACTGGGAAGAAGAGAGGGCTAGTAACTCAAGGCGAAGAGACTGGGGAAGAGAGTTCCAAGCTGATGGGCCAACACGGGCAAAGCACCTAGAGTGGGCCGTAGCAGAGCGCATGCGAGGGACAACCATAAGGCCACGGGTCGAAGATCGCAAAGAGGCCCTCGCAGGTAAGGAGGAGACAAAGGTGCAAAAGACCCAAGGAAGGATGGCACCACTCCAACAAGGCAGTTACGCATGAGGGAAAGGATTTTGAAGTTTACCCGCTGTTGGATAGGGAGCCAGTGAATCCCGAATATAGCCTGAGATATGGGCAAACTTTGGAATGGCGCCTATAAGCCGAGCAGCGGCATTGCCATTAAGAATAGACTGAAGTTTGTGAGTATTAGAGGCGGAGAGTCCAATGTATGCAGCGTTCCCAAAGTCGACCCGAGTGCAGATCAAGGCGTGGATAAGAGTGGTAATGGCATGCAGTGAAAGAGAGTTGCGAATGGAACGTAGTTGGCGCAGATGGTAGAAGCAAGATCTGGAAACCGAGTTGACCTGGTCAGTAAAAGAAAGGGAAGGATCCAAGACAATTCCCAGGTCACGAACAGAAGAGGAGAAGTGGATGTGGGGAGATCTGAGATGAAGGGAATCAGTATCAAACTTATTGAGCTGAAGACGGCCACCAAGCCATATGAACTGTGTCTTGTCAGGCGGTTAGAGGATAGCCATGCGTCTATGGCAGAGGAAGCCTCTAACAACCGCTTTACCATTTGAACAGCAGAAGATGCTGGGCCATGTAAAAAGGCCTGGGTATCGTCGGCAAATTGATGGGAAGAGACCCCAAACAGTTGGAAAATACCTCCAAGATCTGAGGTATACAGAACTAATAGTAGAGGAGCAAGAACAGAGCCTTGAGGAAGACCATAGGGGACAGTGACCCAAGGAGTGCGGTTTGAACCAAAGACCACGGATATAATTACTAGCTCATCCCAGCGTGGATTTCTGTTTTCACTTTCTTGTTAAATTATCAGAATGTCAGTAAATCGTGTCGTTAAAACCCATAGAAATTCGTAGCTAAGGGAAACCCATAGACTAGTCTAAGTTACCATCTGTGTCTGACTTTGTTGCCGATTGGTTGAGCGCTCGCCCTGTAACACGAAGAGCGCCGGTTTTTATCTCTCAACAGAGGAAAAGTGTGCAAGGCTTTCGTGTATAATGACTTAGCATCGTTGATTGGTGCTTTTTATCACTTCAATTTATAGCTATTATATGCAGAAATAACTATGTATGTATAGTGTATACGCATGTTTTTGGATAATTGTGTAGTCACTTTGAGAAATAATTATACATTTGCCTAGTCCGTTTCCATATTTTATGTGATCTTTGTAATCACAGTGTCGTTAAACTGAAACTACTCCATATTTTAATGAGGAGAACGTTTCTACTCGCATGAAATCTCTCCGTTCTCAGCAGCAACACAAGTATGATGGTGGATCTTTCCTTCACAATGATCAAACTACGCATTTCCAACTCCTCCCTCCCCCAAAAATGATTGATACAAGTATGCTATTGCCGACTCTTTCGCATCCTTCTTCACTGGCAAAGTTTCTTCCCTCCGTCTCCAATTACAGACTCTCTAAAAGTCCACGCAAACCTCTTCCTCCACAATGACACAACTTTGCACGCCTACTGCATCTTTTAACCTTTTTGAGGCTGCTTCTCAGTACAGATAATACGACACCATGCGTCTTGTCACACATAACATAGCATTTTATGACAGCGATAACGAAAAACATCAAGTTCATCGTCCGACAACGAGCAGAGTGAACTACTGGGTCTTCGAAGCACTCTTTGCCGTCTTAAACTTCATTGAAGTGTACGAATTGTCACGACCACCATGTTGTTTATCCCCTCTAAGTATCGACTAGTCAACTTACAACCGCGATCTTCAGGGCATAGCGAATTATTGGCTACACGTGACGCAAGCCAGACTTAGTCGGCGACTAGAAGATACGTCGTCTGCACACGACCAGAAAATAAGGGTCGAAACACGACAAACTATCGTGTTGCATTGTGAAAGACCGGGAAGAGAAAACTGCCAGATCACTCCGTATGACAGAGCCAGATACGTATGAAACTGAATTACACAGATCTCAAAGGTGAAATGGAGCACAGCTGGCCAGACAGGTAGGGTACGCATTAGGATAAGGATCTGATACTCAATACGTCTACGCATTTGTATCCGATGCAACTTGTCCTCGTGTATATAACTTAGTTAGATAGGCTAATAAAAGCTATGTGTCTGAATCGACGATAGGATCCTTTAGTCAAAGGATTGTGAAGTCGTTCGATGTCGTCTTATACTTTGGATTCAATCAATCAATATTCGGTTTTTTCAGATTGACAAGTTGACACAGACGTATCTTGTTAACAGGATTCATGTTCGTTCTTAACCCGACTTGTCCTCAGCGGTTACGTAATTTCCGCTAAGCTATCTACGAGGTTAATGATTATTAATGGGATTCACTAGTGGAAGAAAGGAAAGGGAACGATTGAATGTAAGAGACCAGGCGATAAGTATTCCTGTATAGCTCAGGTGAGATGAAATTCCGGTCATCTTTGATTGGCAGGGTGAAAATGGGCTCAAGAGCAGCTGGGAAACACCTTGAAGAACGTGGCGTGGGTCCGAGTCTTTTCCTCAAAACAGGTAATCGGGTCAGGTCAGTCCCGCGCCAGGGGGTTAGAGGGAGGAATCAGCAGATCGCCTAACTGGGTGATATAATCCATTGTAATGGCAGGTGACTGAGGGAGCCTCAGACTTCTCATGAACTTCATTTGATATCAGCGAGGAAATTGTTTTTGGCATAGACGTATTTTCACGAGAATAAGACCGAAAAAGAAATGGGGAGAAGAAAAAGGGTCGCTTCCTTCAATGAAACAGAAGCTGATAATTAATTAATACAACAATAAGTTAAAGAACACGTGAGCAATCAACGCAGATTAACATAATCCAACGTAATACACTGAAACGATGTAGACCTAAATCATCGTGAGAAGCAATCCGAGGCGTAAGTTTGGTGCAGAAAGTGGGGGAACCAAATTTCGCATTGTTTCTCTTTCGCGACTGTTGCATGTTAAAACCGCGAAGTTCACGCATCGTGCGTATATGCCTAATAATAGCAATAGTATTAGTAGCAATAATAAAAATTATAACAATGAGGATGTCAATGATGACGAAGAGAACAATGGTGATGACGACTGGTAATTGTTTTGAGTCTTGAGGCTCATACGAAGGATTTCCTTCGAGAAAAAAACAGGAAAAATGGACAATGTTTCTTCTGGGTATGAACCGTCTGGGTACGGTACCCTCTAGCCCAAAAAGTCGGGATATGGGCACCTTTTGGGCACCTCCAAAATTACGACTATGGAAGCAAACAACTTCGAAAGTAAGTACGGTAAGTAAACAAATAAATTAATATATTAATTAATTTTATTATTTCTCTGCCTAATGACACTTATTGACCTACTTGCTGTAACTTAGTTACTTATTTGCTATAGCTAACTTGCGTTTAGAACAATGGCGTCACAAGATAGCGGGTACGTTTGTACTTTGGACGAAAAGAGTCTGAAGAAGGCGAAGGAGGAATTGAATGAAGATCCAGCAGAAAGAATTGGATCAGTCGAGACTTTTCGCAATTGGATTCTACAACAGAAGCACATCAAATGTCCAACAGGTTCGTCTTTCTGTTTGTATATCTAGGTTTTGCATGTCCATGTCTCATTTTGTGAGTGACAGTTTCCAGATTCATTAACAAAAATTAACGAACGATATTTGCTATCATGCAGAAAAATGGCAGATAGTACCATCCAAACGGTGTCAAACAAAAACAACAAGCAAACGCTATTATCCATCATACAAGACAGATGGCAGATGGCGTTTGCTAAACGGTGTCAATGTCCAGCGCACGTGCAAGCTATAGTGAAGTATTCTCTACTTAATTCACAATTTGCTGTTATTTCCTGCAGACACTGCGTTCCTGTTGTGCTTCTTGAGGGTGAGATACTTCTCTCAATTGGAGGCCAGAGAACTTCTCGAGAGATATCTTGTGCGCAGAGCGAAATTTTCCAAATTTTACCAGAACATCGACCCGTGTGACCCGAAGATTTTGGCCGCCATCGATTCAGGGTACAAAAAAACCTATCTTCGTATTCATCTGCATCGTCATTTTTTTCACTATCGCTATAGTTGTATTCTATGGTTTTATTCAATGACGTGGAACTTCAAATTTAATTTTTCTAACAGTATATGTTGGTTCTACCGGAGAGAGACGATGAAGGCCGAAAAGTCTTCTTCTTTTTAACCAGGTATGCAGTAGGCCTACCTGTATATCAATCTAAATCTGAGCTATCATCAGTTGTCCGTCGTTCTCACTCATAAGTCATTGTCACCATCATCGTAATCGGAACGGTATAACAACTATTAACAGAGAGCTTTTGTTGCTATGTTTGGGGTTTCACTGCAAGTATGTCTTCAAAACTGGCAAGTTGCTGAAATATTTGTCAGGATTTTGTGACACAGTCATTTCCGTTTCATCCGAGAGATTCTCAAAACAATGTTTGAACATGCACAGTTAACCCTTTCGCTACCTTGCTTGCCGGATTTATCCGGCGGAGGAAATAAATCATATTTCTCTGAGTACCGGATATATCTTGCAGTTTTAGGCTGTTTTATCACCTCGGCAATGTGGCGTTACGAAATAACTTTACCTGATTATCCATACTGAAATCTGCGGTGGTCAATCCCCATACCTTGGTTATGACTCAGAGAGGAGTTTTAGGTGAACAATAACACACCGGCACGAACAGCAGAGGATTAGCATGGGCGCGGGATCGATTGCCGCCACTTTCCCAAAGGTCCGCTCAGCCTTCCATTCGCTAGGTGGCGTTGGTAAAATGAGCAGCAACACAGATGGGCGCCTTGCATAGCTGCCAAAGGTTAAATTCTACTCCTGTAATAACGTGCAATGATCCGTTCAGATACCTGTGTATTGTTACAGGATAATAGGATATCGATCTTCTGATATTTATTTTTTAAAGTTGTGCATTTTGATTACTAGAAAATGAAATGTGAAAAATAAAAATAAAACTCAAGTTACAGGATATTGCCAAGATATATATAAAAGACATAGGCTATAAGCAACGGGAGCATGACCGGTACTACCCATACCTGACCGCATAGTATACAACTGGGTTATAGCCCTTCTCAGTAACAGCCAACACTGCACAAAATTCCTTGGAACAATCTCCGCCAGCATAGTCCAGGGATCGGATCTGGAACCGGGTAACTTCGCAAATCGCAATAGCCATAACAGAACTAAAGCCACTCCACCTTCACAATAGACCATTAAAGTATGCTGACGACAGCTACCTCCTGGTTCCCGCTGAAAATAGTGGCACGATTACATCCGAGGTTGACCATAACTCGGCGTGGGCCATCGAATGCAATCTGAAGTTGAACCAACATAAGCTTCTGCAGGAGATGATTGTGCACCGACTTAGATCGAAGCTTGACAGCATACATCTGACAGGTGCCAAGTCTGGGCTCTAAAGTGTGGAAAGCATGAAATTCTGGACGTCACCCTCACAGAAAATTTGACTTCGACAACCACGTATATAGACAGCATATGTAGGAGGGATAGGCAGACACTTTATGCTCTCCGTGTTCTTGCTGCCCACGGGTTATCTGGTTCAACACCCCACGACGTTGTCCGTGCGACTACTCTTACCAGGATTTTGTATGCCTCTCCGGCCTGGTGGAAGTTTTTTTTTTTATCAATCAATCGTTTATTTGTAGCCAAACAACAATAAACAATAATATTACAAATCAGATTGCACTTTTAAGTAGGGCCTATGGATTGTTGAATGCCACAAGGGAAGGCCCTGAAGGGATCAAAGATCCCGCTAAGTAGGGACACCTCTATACAATTTCAACATAATATGTGGCGACCGAAAGATGCTTTACATAGTATAACAGTTGTTGACTTGATTAACATAAAAATCTTAACTAACCTTAACTAAATATAAACTAAATATCGAAAGTAAAAGGAATGAGTGGGAAGTGCAGTTAAACACATGGAAATAAAAGATTAAAACAATGAAACAATAAGGCAATGATTTGATATGTAGGCCTACTGGTTACATGGGGTCCAGAAGGGATCATGGATCCCGCTAAATTACAGCCAGTCAATACTTAGATTGGAATAATCAAACAAAAACATAAGAAGAGACCATTAAACGACATTAACAAAACAATATACAATCTTAACTAAAATAGTAGTACAGACAAATACAACTAAGTTAAGTCAATTAATTCATTAACTAGGAGGGAGCGTAGTTTTTTTTGAATATCAAGAGATTAGGTGAAGAACGAATAGCTAGAGGGATATTATTTTGTTTGTGGGTCAGGAGGGGCGGACACGCTTACAGGCGCTGCTGCGGCGACTGGTCTGGCTGCGATACCTGCCCGAAAACAACCCAAGTTGGTAACAAATACCATTATCGTCGTCCTCCTCCTTTATCCAGGCTTGGGGTTGGCACTGTCAGAAAGCCAACAGTGTGGATTTACTTAAACGCCGTGCCAACAAAATTACATTAGGCGTAGGCGTCTTAAAGGTGTGTAAGTGCGCATCGCAATTAATATTATGTCATCCCTCAAAGGTCCAGCTCATCACTTGGTTGGCTCATCTATACTTGTCCATACGACCCATGTGTTTCATCCAATTCAATCTACTCCTTCAGGTAATGCTCTGTACATCTTCTACTTCCGTCCACTCACTTATGGCTTTATTCGGGTTTACTTTGCCGTCGATGCACTAGTGTTTTGGGGTGCTGATGATTGCAGTAGTCAGGATATGAAGCATTGAAAAACGAAAGAGGTAGAAATCAGAATCTCAAAGCATTCAAACAGTATCCATTTCAGAATGATAGCATCTGCATGCCTGAATTTATTATCTTGCAAGCAGGTTCAAATGGCTCATAACCTATGCCTTTGCAGGTGTCATGGAGGGCACTGTCAAACCGTTCTCAAAGACCGACTTCTGGCGCACCATTGCATGTCTGTTTGATCACATGTATTTCATGGACGAGAGAACCTGCGTTAACGGCACAGTTTGCATCGTCGACATCTCTCATTACTCTCTCAAACATCACGCAGCAATTCCAATGGAAGATCGCAAAGTTTTCGGAGAGACCTGGCAGGTAAACTTTAACAAATTAATCAAGTTTTATCACAGAACTGTTGAACGTTTGCGAACTTTTGATTGCCATCTTGTTAAATTGCCGGAATGTGAGCTAATCGTTAGATCACTCGAAATTCGTAGCTAGGGGCAATACATAGACAAGCCTTAGCCAATGCTTGTCTTGTCATCATCGTTATCAGCATACTAACGTCGTTGTTTGATTTGGTTGCCGACTGGTCAAGCGCTCTCCTTGAAACACGAAGAGCTCCGAGATAGAGGGATAAATAAACTACATCCTAAATTCTTACATGAAGTGAGGAAAGAAATTAGCCTATATCTTTAAAAAATAAATACGGACTGGAGATGTACCACGGGAATGGAGATAGGCACTTATGTTGCCATTCTTTTGAGAGAGAAACAGAGGTTAACCTTGTAACTGGACTAGTCAGCTTAACCAGTGTTGCGAGCAGGGTTATGGAGAAAATTGTCAATGACAAAATTGGGGAGCATTCGAATGAGTAACGGTCGCCAATAAGATGCGAGCTTGCATGATTGGAGTGCAGTTAGTAATATGGTTTCAAAGCTGGATATTAGGTAGAAAACAAAAGGTGGGCATAGGCAACATATATTCTAGCTGGATGACAGTGCCTGGGCCACTTCTGTTCATAATTTCTACGCAGATGACGGGATTGTATTGCAATTTTTCAGTTTGCACATGTTACAAGACTTTGTAAAGCAGTTGATGATGAAGAAGAAGCGAAGATATTGCGAGAAGATCTATGAAGACTGTGCAGATGGGCAAAGGGCGGGCATGTGTTCTTTAATTTGGTAACGTGCTCAGTAATGCATAAGAGGAAGAGTTTTCCTATGAATTGTGCAGGATATGAAAAGTAAGCGAGGAAGAAAGGGATTTGGGAGTGATTGTGCAAAAGAGTGCGTAACCTTCAAGAAAATATGTTGAAACGTAAAAGAAGGCTAACTCATCCTTAAGTGTGATAAAAAAAAGCAGTGCAATGGTCGTAAGACAGAATGATGATGATCATGTTATATTCGTTTATTGATCAAGCAGGAAGACACACCGCTTCACAACTTACATACAAAAAGGCTACTATAAAGATAAAAGGGAATAACGTGGTGGCTTAAAAAATACGCTTGTATAGAACTCTAGGTATACAGTTCTTAGAGTCTTTTGGAGGAAGTACAAAGTCAAGTGCACGAGGCCGGAGAGCGTAGGGTCGCAGCACAGGTGGCGGAAAGAAGCGTCGTAGGACGTGCATCTCACTTCAGATGATGGACTGGAGGAGGCGGTCTTCAGCTGAGGGGACTCACTCTTCGATGGTTGCGGTTCCAGATGGTAGATCACCCAGGCGTGCAGCTCTTGCAAGAAACCGTTCAAGTCTGTTGAGATCAGCTGCTGACGCTAGGCCCCACCATGCTGGAGCCTCGTATAGCAACCTTGAGACGCTGGTGGCCTCGGCAACCAGGTGTAACGCCTTTGGTGGAAGACCATGCGCTCGGAGGACTCGCAGGGCGTGCAGGGAGGCAGAGCTGGCCTCTATGATTTCGTCCACACGGCCGATGACGCCGAGATCGCGCCCGAGGGTAATACCGAGGATGCGCATAGAATCGAATCGGAGCACACCATGCAGCAAGCGGGGGTGGCGGCTCAAAACAGCTCCTCCTCCCAAAGAGCATCTCAGGGGACTTGGTAACGTTTAGTCTGAGACTGTTTATCGCCGCCCATCTTGATACATTGTTTAACTCCTCTGTGACCGTTGCTCGCGCCCTAGACCCCACCAACAGATAAGTATCATCCGCATACTTAAACATTTTTTTCTCTGGATTGACAGGATGTAGGTCTGATGCATTGATGTCATATAGGTCGAGGTTCCCAATCCGGAGCCCTGGACCACACTTGCGTTGATGGACGCTGGTTTGGAGGTCCGGCCTTGAAATCTAGTGACGTGCTGACGACATGAGAGGAAGTTAACTATCCAGTTGAAGACATGATCTTGGATGTCTAGAGCAGATAGTTTGTCAACTAAGGTAGAATACCGGACCGTATCAAACGCGCGCGAGAAATCCAATGAGATAAGGGTGACGTAACTGTTTTCTCGTAGCATGGATGATAACTGCTGGATTAATGCTATTAGGGCTGATGTCGTCGATCCAGTGGGACGAAAGGCGAATTGGTCTTCAAGGAGGTGCGTCATGGGAGGCATGGTGAAGGTAGGGTAAAGATGGCAATTGACGATTTCCCGCTCAACAACTCTTCATATCACCGGGGTGATCGATATTGGGCGGAAGTTAGACATCTCTGGCCGCTCTACCTTGGCCACTGGATGGGTGATGGCAGTAGACCACTGCAGAGGGACATATGAGGCTAAGATCGTTCGAGTGATGAGCTCGGAGAGCAATGACGAGTAGACCGGAGCAGCCAGGCGAAGAAACCACGCCGGAAGGCCATCTGCTCCATCGGCCGTATGGTGCAGCCGATCCAAAATGTGTAATAGTTTGTATTCAGACATAAAAGGTCGATCTGGTGGTGCCGGTGTCGCGTAACAGAGTCTCCCCCCCTAAAAGTCTCCCCCCGGAGACTTTATTTCGAAACAGATTCTCCCCCGGCGGATCTGTTTCAGTATAAATTCGCCCCCCGGAGACTATATTCTGAAACAAAGTCTCCGGGGGGAGACTTTATTTCAATTTCATTTTTCATTTTCAAACAATTTATTGTTCCCAATTTTAATCAACAATTATGCACTTATTGTCATAGTTGCCAGTTTAAGGAACTAATAGTCCATATTTATTAATTTTAGCAATTAATAAGCATAGTGGAGAATTAAAAACAATTTTGGATACCTTACCAACTTATAATACAATAATTGAATGTATATATTATTACAATTTACAGGTCATTGGTCCATTGCATGCTTTAGTTTAAAAATAGAGTAGGGTCTAAATTAACAATTATCTAAAAAATTCAAAATCATTTGCCAATTTTAAAGGAATAATTGAAAAGTAATTGGTAATTAAATTATTTTCACAATCAAGTAATTGTAATTCAATTAAATTTACAGGCATGTAATTGCAATTATTATTGAATTACATTTAGAATACAACACTGCAAGTTAGGCAATCGACGAATAGGGATGTTGTTCCATACCTACAAATAAGCGAATTTATTCATGATATTGGGTGTTTATGTAATGTAATTAGCAACTTCTATTGCGCCGGTGTCTAATGCACAAGGCATCAACCGATGGCGTCAATTAATCCTAAGACCTTTGCGACTAATCCCGCACCTTAAGTTGGTAAATTATTTCGTATGGTCAATTTAAAATGGACGCTGGATTGATGACAAAAATTGTAGGCCTACCCGTAAGTAGAAGCTGAATCCATGAGAATATATAGTTGTTTCATTGATGAAAAATATTTCAGCCGTATCCATAATTTTGCACTGTTTCACAAAGTAGTACTTTTTAAAACAACTTCTTGCCAATGTAGGCCTATAGCCTACTAACTATGGTATTGAATCCGTTAAGATCATCTAAGTCTAAGCAGAAAATTTAATGAACTTCAGCTACGAATAATTGTGTGTAATAAGTTTATTTAACGACGCCGTCATATCAACGATGATTGGCGTCTACGAATAATTATTTATGGTGGTCTGCCCTTATACAGGAATCGAATCAACTAAGTTCTACACTAGCGTTTATTACCTCCATGAGCAAATAACATTCGATATTAGCCAAATAACTCCATGGTTCAACAAATGCTTCAGTAGTCTTCATCTCAAGCCTGTTCTGGCTTCACGGACTACAATGCTTTATTTTCTTTAATTGATATTGGCCTATCGACACTAAATAGGTTTGATTTAGCTTCGCTTATTCAGTGGTTCTTTGAATGCCTAATCTTCATCAAGGAATGCCAGAAAAGCAAGGGCAAGCATAATAATTCCATGGTTCAACAAATGCTTCAGTAGTCTTTATCTCAAGCCTGTAGGCCCTACTGGCTTCACGGACTACGATGCTTTATTTTCTTTAATTGATATTGGCCTATCGACACTAAATAGGTTTGATTTAGCTTCGCTTATTCAGTGGTTCTGTGAATGCTAACAATAATAAGCAACGAATAATTATGCTAACCAGATCAATGGACGAATGGTAGGCCTACTCCGCATCAAAAGATTCACAGAAAATCAAGTGCAAGCTTATCAGTTGATTAATACAAGTTGAAGGTTAGGCCTAATCCCGCATCAAGAATCGCATAGAAGCCACGTGCTAGCTCGTATCAGGAAGTCAGTACAGGTATAGTTATTCCAATGCATTGTTTCAGATTCCTTGTGTAGCTAATAAGCTGGCCTGATATTATATCTGACGCTAATAATATTGAACGACCAATATCCAACACAGTTTCAGTGGTAGATCTAAGTCATCTAACCCTAAAAGAATCAGCGGGAAGCTAATTAGCGTTAGCTGGCAAAAGGACTACAGCATTAATTATTGAATGGGATATGGATTACTGATCACAGAATCGTTTCAGAAACTAGCACCAGTAAAATGCCTACTTGTGGTCAGAGCCATTTCCTTAATAAGGCTATAACAAACAATGTGTATAATCTAGGCCTATTCATTGCGTTTTATTGACATAAGCGTCCGACATCCTAGTGGTGTTCTACATTTACTCTTATAAAACATTTATTTCATAATTTTCTTATTTCATTTCATGTTTTTCATGTCCAATTCAAATAGTAATTTTTTACGAAAATGTAGGCCTACATATTAAATCACATTTAAAATTATATAGGAAAGCAACTGAAATATAGAGGGGCGATTTTTTAGTAGGGGAGACTTTGTATCGTAGACGGGGAGATTCTATTTCAATGGGGAGACTTTGTTTTGATACAGAGTCTCCGGGGAGACATTATTTCAGCCAGGGGAGACTCTGTTTCGGGGAGACTTTATATATCATGACACCGGCTGCAATACTGACCGAAAACTGAGGTTGTAAAAATTGCTGGTTAGGTCACAGTTAGAATACGGCCTCCGGGATGAAATAGGCCTACCTGAAACATGTAGAATTTGAACAACTACAGAATGTTGAAAGAAGAGCTACAAAAATGACTGAGGGCTACACGGATTTGAAACTGCGCGAACTAATAGCATTAAAGCATATAAGGTTGAAACTGCGCGAACTAATAGCATTAAAGCATATAAGATTATCACTGGAAAGAAGGTAGGAGCAGTGCCAGTGAGAGAGTTTCTTTGAATTAGCACCAAACAAGGCGACTCGAGGACATAAGTACAAAATATTTCAGAAACGGATAGGAACATTAGGGCAGAATTCATTTGTGGAACAGTTATGAACTTGTTGACGCTTTCACAGCTTTTATGAGGAAGTGTTTACCAGTGATGGGCAAAATACTTTTCAAAAGTATTTTGAAAATACAAAATAAAATACTTTTCAAAAGTATTTTGAAAATACAAAATAAAATAGTATTTTGAAAATACTTTTGAAAATAGTTTTTCAAAATAGTTTTTAGAAATCAGCATTTTGTACTTTTATCGATACCCACTTGTGTGTACATTTACATTACATTCGTGTACTTGACAGTGATCTATAGTTTCTTATGACTTGCAGCATTGATAAAATTGTAATTAGTAGCTTCTATTGCGCTGGTATCTAATGCAAACTGCATCAGCAGATGGCACACCAAAACCAAGCCGTGATCAGGTCAATATCCAGAAGATCAGTCCGTAAGACAGATAGGCAGCTAATGGTGGATAAGCAATTAGTTTAGATGTTCATATTTGGATGTAGGCCTATTAGTTATGGCTCTAGCCAAAGAGTTTTGAACTCTCTGCAGCTTGAGCTTGTTTTATTGATACCAGTAAGAAGTGAGTTTCAATAATCTAGGTGACTGGAAACCAATGCATTTGCCAGGGATATCCTTACAGACACACCTGATTCTGCGTATGTCACGAATGAACATAATTACAAGCCAGTGAGAGACATAATAGGATTGAAAACAATGCCTAAGTTACAAGCAGTGTCTGCCAGCTTAATTGAGTCATTGAATTTCAATGACTTAATTAACCCTATCAAATATTTTAAGTTACTGTGGAGAACTAAGTAGAGGAAATTCGATGGGTTAATGAGGAGTTTGTTGGTCACCATCCAAGGTAGCAAACAAGAGCTGCACAGATGAGTCACATGGAAGACTGTTAAATTAAATAAAGATTTGAGTATCATCAGCACAGAAATGATATCCCAGCAAATGATTATCCAGCAATGCTCTTAGTGGTGTATAAGGACCAAGCCCAGAACCCTGGTATATCCTGATACAACAAACTTGATCATAAGTAGTTGATGTGACCAGAAGATTATAAATTTTTCGAAACATGTTCTGGTTGAGGTCTTAAGCCTTAAAACATTAAAATAATAATTTTGGCAGTTTATTTCTTTTTGAAAAGCACTTTAGAAAAGTATTTTGGAAAGTATTTTGGAAAAGTATTTTGAATTCTCCAAAATATTTTCTTTATAAAACTATTTTGAAAATACTTTTACAAAATACTTTTCAAAAGTATGTTGAAAATACAAAATAAAATAGTATTTTCTATTTTGAATATTACTTTTGTGCCCATCACTGGCGTTTACCTTTTCCGTGAATCTACTATTGCACATTACAGCTTGACTTGCAGTTGTTTCGACACAGACTACACATTTTCTAAATTACCAACACTTTTGTTATGTTATGTTATGTAATCTTTAAATAGAAGGAAATGGAGCAAGTTTGCACGAATGATAGCTTAAAGCCATATATTGGTTTAACGCAGTCGATTAGTGCGCCATTCCCATTATAAATAGCTATACAGAAACAATAAAGTATGTATGCGAATGTATAATATTTTGGTTACTGTTCAGCATCTTGTTAAAGTTTTTCTTTCATCCATTTCTGTATTTGAACAGAATAATTTTCCGGCTCGCGTGAAACTGATTCTCCTGTACAACGGTGGACCGATGATGGATGTTTTCTTCTCGATGCTCAAACTAATCTTTTCCGAAAAGCTCCAGAAAAGGGTTGGTACAAGTATACTCTGCATGTATTGCTGTCACTCAGTGGAACACATAACCCTAAATTCAAAGATCAAGACGCCCGTCCAGTGATTGACAGCGTACCCATTGTTTCAGTTTTTGAAACGGCACCAAAACAGAGTAACCAGCGTGGCCAACTTTAAAATAATCCTGTAGTGTTAGGCCTACTTGTTGTCAAAAAGACCGTGAGCACAGGTTAACGTGTTCGAATTTCGGAGCGCCGGATGTGATTCGGGCTGCGGCATTCTTCACACTCACACACAAACAACACCAGAGACAAGCTCATAGAATATCACATTATGAACAACATTACACACAGATGTTAGGCTGGACAGGCATTCATTGCCATCACAGGTAGATTTTACTTTATGTGGATCCTCGACTTTCTTCAGTGCTATCACAGTTCACATGAAACCTTCTGTGTATTTGTTCAATCATATCTTCCACTGACAGTATACGATCAGTGCAGTCATTACAGACGAGTTGGCTAGGAGATGCAGGTGGAGTTGAAGTTTTTACACACATTTTACAAATTTAGCAATTGATTTCTGCTTCAGATTAAGAATGGCGGCCACGTGTTGGAGAACGTCTACAAAGAAATACCTATGAGATGTCTA